>JAJEJH010001770.1:0-17822 GCA_026122585.1 Anacardium occidentale
GAATATTGATTTTGGGAAACAGATTCATTGTTATATTTTGAAAATGGGTTTTGATCGTGGAAGTATCCATATTCAATCTGCTTTGATTGATATGTATGGGAAGTGCAATGACATTGAGAATTCAGTGGCTGTATTTGAGGCTATTCCTGAGCGAACTTTGGAATGTTGTAACTCATTAATGACTTCTTTTTTACACTGTGGGATCATTGTGGATGCAACTAAGATTTTTCATTTGATGGTGGTTGAAGGAATCGGACTTGATGAGGTTAGTTTGTCCGCAACACTCAAAGCCCTATCAGTATCTGCTTGGGCAACCATGAGTAGCTGTAGATTGCTGCACTGTCTTGCAATAAAGATAGGTTTTGAATCCGAAACTGCTGTGTCATGTTCTCTAATAGATGCATACGCAAAATGTGGTCATGTTGGACTTTCTCGTCAAGTTTTTGACGAAATTCTATCACCTAATGTTTTGTGTTTCACTTCAATTATTAATGGATATGCTTGGAATGGAATGGGAAGAGAATGCGTTGGCTTGCTGGAAGCAATGATCCAAAAGGGTCTGGCACCAGATGGAGTGACATTTTTGTGTGTGCTCTCAGGATGCAATCATTCAGGAATGGTAAAAGAAGGACGAATGGTGTTTAACTCAATGAGATCTGTTTATGGCATCAAACCTAAGCGACAGCATTATTCATGCATGATAGATCTGTTGGGCCGTGCGGGTTTGCTGGATGAAGCTGAAGAGTTGCTGCAGCAAACAACAGGAAAGAGTGATTGCGTGATGTGGAGTTCTTTGCTGCATAGTTGTAGGGTTTACGACAATGAAACTGTGGGAAGAAGAGTAGCAAAAAATTTAATGGAGCTTGAGCCACAAGATTTTGCAATTTACCTGCAAGTAGCAAACTTTTATTCTCAAATTGGGGAATTTGAATTGTCAATGCAAATCAGAGAGGCTGCAGTGGCAAGAAAAGTGACACAGGACATCGGTCATAGTTTAATCGAAGCAAATAATTTCCATTAGTATTTCATACATACTGATCAAAAAAATTCATTGCTAACCCCGTAAGCCAAGACTTGTATATGGATTTGCAGATTTGTTTTCAAGAGGTTGTGTTAAGTACCTCAAACATTAGCCAGCAATATGAACTGATAGGAAATTGTATCCACGTTGATACAAAACACTGATCTCCTCATCTTCTATCTTAAAAGACTGCCCAGTTAAATAGAAGAAGTTTTAATCGTTTAAAGGAAGGCCAGGAACAAGCTGAGCCGTGTTTGTTAAGTTTACTTCTGCTGCACTGGACCATAATGGAAAGGCTTATTGATCTTCCTTGAAGCCTTGGCGTTAGCATATGTACTGGACAAACACGATCTGCTTTTCTGTTGCCCCTTTTGGTCTAACTAATCTATTCAACCTTATTTATATATCTTAATGAAAACATATTGCATTGTTGGATACTGTAAACGCAAATAATGTTTTGTTTACAATTAGGAAGCTCAGATTGTCTAGAAATCTTTTTGCATACCCATTTTATCCATTTTATCTAACCGGGGGAGACAGCAAAGCCAGACAGAATCCAAGAACACTGGTCAAATATTCGTGCACTAGTTGCAGAGTAAAGCAAAGAAATACAAAAAAAAAAAGATCCCTTGTACTTGAAATGTTGGCACTTACAATTTGTAGCACCCCCCGTCTACTTTTAAGACAAGCCATACAGCCCCCAAATCCCTTAATTTTCAAAACTATAGTGCACTTATAAATTAGAACCCAATATCTCCATGAGATTTGTACAAATCAACCAAATCTTGCGGAACAACCAGAACAGTGGTCCTAGGGTTGACATGATATAAAGGTCGATTTATTTTAAACTTAGACGTGTAAGAAAAACAGTGGTCCTAATTTGATAGCTTTATCTGTCCGCATTTTTTCTTCATATTCATCATCACCTACAATGCGCGACTATGCTCATTCTTTTATTTTAAGTTGGTAATTGATCTTATTCAATGTTATTTGTTATCATCAGGCCTTCAAAAATGCGTGGAAGTGGAACACCGCCTGCTCCACACCACAGTCAGTTTTCTTGGTTCCTCCTGGATGCCTTATTTAGTTAACGCAACAAGATTTCAAGGGCCATGTGCTGATAGATTGATCATTCAGGTATTCTTCAATATCTATCTAGTCAAGCATATAAATGTTTATATGACATATTAAGTATCTGCTGCACAAGTTTTCTTCAACATCATCATTCAATACTAATATCCTTATTGATGATAATTGTATATCATCAGCATTACTACTTCTAATGTTATTATTTTTGCTATGCAGATTGATGGAACGATAGTTGCCCCAGATGAACCCAAAAAACTGGGATCCAAATATCCCATGATTCTGGCTTGATTTCTTGAAGCTGAAAGGGGTCCTTTTCCAGGGGGGTTGGATTTTAACATGTATTGTGAAGGAGAATGCTGGAAGATAATAAGCTGAAATGGCAGTGTTTATATGAAGCAGGATCAAGCTGAACTGGATGTTTTTGGTTAATGTTATTAGTGACAACTCTTACTACATTTTAGCTTAGTTAAGTGTAGTAAAGTTTGGCATTGTTAAATTATCAGGTAAGGTTAGGTTGAAATATATGGATATATTGTATCAATCCAGTACCAAGTATGGTGCTGCATTAATTGAAACTTAGGCAGCAAATTTAAACAATGTATGTGCATTATATAAGCTGTGGAATGGAAGAAAAAATCAGTCTCTTGAAAATATAACTTTAGCTTCATCTTCCTGCTTGTTTTTTCGTAACATAACAAAACTCTCTCTTGCTAAATACCATCCGTGGCATCAAAGCTCAATCTCCTTGCAAGGCCTATGGACTGAAGCAGTGAAGGAAGTCAACCAAGTTGAGATGGCATCAAGCAACTTCAATGGTGGTCAGCCTCCAATTATTAATGGTGAAAACTATGTGCCATGGTCAATGAAAATGAAAGCCTAACTGAGAGTCTTTGATCTTTGGGAAGTTGTTGATACTGGGAAGGAACCAGTAGCCTTACCTGATAATCCTATACTCAATTAGATTAAATATAATTCAGAGAAGGTAGCAAAAAGGTATAAAGCACTGTCATGCATTCATTTAGCTATAATTAAAGTTATCTTAACAAAATAATGACTTGTGAAACTACAAAACAAGTTTGGGACAAACTCAAACTTGAGTTTTATGGCAGTAAGAAATCTAGGCAAATGCAAATGCTAATGCTAAACCTCAGAGGGAATTTGCACTCTTAAGGATAAAGGAAACAAAACAAGTCAAGGATTATATTGAGAAGCTTAGGAAAATTACTAACTAGCTTGCTTGGAGAAGAGCTTATAGAAGCAAGATTGGTTGAGTAAATATTGGTGAGCTTACCAAAAAAATTTGAACAAAAAATCTCTTCTCTATAAGACTCCAAGGACTTGACCAAGTTGACAGTGCAAGAGCTTTCCAACTCACTGCAGGCAGTTTAGCAAAGGAAAGCATTTAGAGAGGGAACTGAACTTAGCAGTGAAAGAGCTCTTATGGCAAATCAAAAAGGAAGAAGCTTTATGGCTAGAAACATTCATAAGCAAGCATACAAGAAAGACAAGAGAAATTATCCTGAGAACAAGTAGAAGTTGAGAAGAGGAAAGTTTCCTCAATGTAGTCAATGTAAGAAGTTTAACCATGCAGAAACATAGTGTTGATTCAGGCTTGGGATGCAATACAGATTATGTAAAGAATATGGACATATAGAGAAAGTTTGCAGGGACAAAACCAACCAAAATAAATCACAAGCTCAAATGGTGGAGCAACAGCACCAGGATACCCTTCAGTAAGAAGAGCAATTATTTGCGACTAGCTATCATGAAATGACTACTGAAGAACAAGTCTGGATGCTAAACAGTGGGTGTTAAAATCATATGTCAGCAAATAAGAAGTTATTTGTAAGCACGGAAAAACTTAATGATGTTAAGGTGAAGGTAGGAAATGGGCAACTAATACCGGTGAAAGAAAGAGAAATAGTTGCCATACGCACTTCACAAGTTACAAACTTCATCTCAAATATCTTGTGTTTTCCTAAAATAGCATTAAATCTTCTCAACATTAGAAAAATGACCAAAAAAGGCTATACATTTGAGTTTAAAAGCAAACATTGTATTATAAGAAATGAACAATAAAAGGAAGTTATGCAAATACAAATGGTAAACAGAAGCTTTCTTTGTGATCTGCGCAAGATACAAGCTTAAACATTCACCAGTTCACTGTTCAAAAATGATTTGCGGCATAAAAGATTAGGCCACTTTCATACAGATGGTGTAAACTTGTTAGTGTAGGACCTACTACTGTATATACCACTGTTACTAAAACCTGTGCTTATTTATGCAAAGAAATAAACTATTTATTTATTTAATATTAATGAAATGCTTAAAATTGATATACACAGCTGGAATCCAACAAAAAAGTTGGCTGACTGAAAAGACATGTAAGCGGAGCTGAAAACAATAAACGATAAAGTGATGGGTTTAAAAACTCATAATATAAATATATAAATATATATATATATGTATATATATATATATATATATATATATTTATCTATACATATGTATGTACATATAAATAAGTTCTAAATATATACATATATAATGTATAAAATACATGCATGCATCTGTACAATTATTTCTAAAAACTGCATGCACATGAAAACCCTACCAAGCCTTCTGAAAATCAAAACTGGAGCTTTCTCCCATCGGTCATAGTCAACTCGAGGCTCAACAGCTCCTATATAACTGACCTATAAGAAAGAAAGAAAAAGGAAGGGGTGAGTGATAACTCACTCAGTAAGCATTTCCTACTTCTTTCTAACCCAAGCAAAGCAAAACTCGAAACTGAACTCTCATTGAGTTTGATTTAGCTATTCTTATAATTTCGGCATTCTAAATTGTATTATTCTCTTTGCTTATTATTTTGAATATAACTTGTTCTTATTCTCTTAACTGGATTGTATCTCATACTATGAAATGCATGTCATGGTATGAAGTCATGCTGAAATATATTATGTGCCCTTGGGCTAAATTTTTGAAAACACTGTTTGTTTATTTGAAAATATCTATAAAGATTTGAAGATCTTAAACTAAAAAAATATCTTAAAAATAATGCAACTAAAAATCTGTTGTGTTGATCAGACTGATAAACACAAGGATTTAGCACCCTGATCACGTGAGTTTTCAACCTTTTTACACTCGGTCAATCAGCTAAAATCTGAAACTGAAAGTGAATTATAAATTGATAACTAATAATCATATGCATACTAACGTATACTGATATTGGCTCCCTCTCTAGCGGGTGTGCAACTCACAATGCCTCCTTATATCCACCCTTAAAAGATGTCTAGAGCATCGTATTTTTTTAACTCTAAAACATGTATTTGAATCCTTAGATCTTTTTCTAACAATACTAGTATGCCATGTCATGTTATGATATGCTTATGATGTATCATGTTCTCTTATTTTATTTTCTTATAATGTTTTACAACTATTATAATAGGTTTTCTATGCTTTATGCTTCATCCTGAATTAAATTCCCAATTTTCTGCTTAATGCATGGGCGTGCATGAAGATACATGGGTCGTGTGCCAGTTGTGCAGCCTAGTCATGCTAGGTTTTGTAATTTCTGCTTTATTTATAAATTTCTATAGAAGCACGAGTGTGACATTAACATGCACGACCGTCACATTGCCTGTCACAGGCGTGACACCAAGATACACAATCGTGACTCCTTTATATTTACAACCATGTACATTTTATGCACACGGGCGTAATCTTGCATTTGTAAGGGTGTACAGGCATGCATCTGTGGACGCACGGGTGTGTATCCTGCTTCGTTTTGGTAAATCCATGCTTGAAATATGCAGAATCTCGTCCAATACTTAGCATAACTATAATCAACTCATTTTATTAATTTTCTACACCCTAAACAACATAAATGCATATACCAGTTCGACCAATAATGTTAAACATCATAATCAAGCATCAAAACTCTTCAAAACACATACACACATCAAGCATGTTAATCAACAATAAGCATTATCACAATCACTTTATTTTCATCATTTTATCATACAACCAAGTCACACATTCATAAAACTCTGGGAACGTCATCATAACTTAACAATTAGCTAACCCATGCTTGGAATCTAAGGAAAAAGGCAATGAAATAATTACCTTTTGCCATGGCTGCTTCATCTCTTTCTAACAAAATCCTCTTACTCTTTAGCTGGATTAGGAGCTTCTTGCTGCTGATTTTCTCCTCTAGGGTTAAGATTCTCTGAAAATGGAAGGGAAACTTTAGGTGCAAATGAATAAAATGGGTAAAAAATGTTTTTAAGCTGGCATCTCTCTTTCTTTATAAGCATTCACAGGAGTGCACTTAAGGGTGCACGGTCGTGCATGAGGGAATATGAAGAAACTTCATTTCCCACGCTTCACATGAAAGAAACCTCCCAAGAAGAATCATGTGCAAGCTACACTAACTCTGAAAACTAACTATTTCACTCCTATACTCTCCCAACTCCAAATCTACCATAAACTCTTACATCTAATCCTAATTTCTACTCTAAAAGATATTTCTAACCTTAGGATATTACAGTTAGTTAGAAAGATTAGGCCACTTTCATGTAAGGTGTACAACGTGTATGACTAAAAAAATAGAGGAATTCCATTTCTTACGTTTCGCATGAAACAACCTCTTATCAGGGTTTGTGTGCATGCCACACAAACTCTAAAAATTTACTATTTCACCCCTGAACTCTCCCAATTCTAATTCTATTTAAAAAATCTCACTTCTAACCCTAAATTTTCAACCTAAAAAGATATTTCTAGCCTTGGGATATTACATTCCTTTTCCCTTACAAAAATTTTATCCCCAAAATTTACTTGAATAACTCGAGGTAGCTTTCTCTAATCTCAAACTATACCTCTCAGGTAGATTCTTGCTACCTCTGATTCCTCTACAATATTTTAACAAAAGGGATCTCTTTAATTCTGAGAACTTTGACTTTTAATAAAGGATCTGAATTGGTTTCTCTTGATAGCTTAAATCTTCAACCAATTCTAAATCTTAAAGCTCTACAATATGTGAAGAATCCCCAATATATTTCTTTAACTAGGACACATAGAAGACATCATGAAACTTTTCCATACTCACGAGTAGAGCTAACCTGTAGGTGACTTTGCTAATCTTCTCCAAGACCTCATAAAGGCTAATGAAACTTAGAGCCAATTTGTCTTTCTTATCAGATCTCAAAATGTGTTTATAGGGAGCTACTCGTAAAAATGCCTTATCTTCTATCTCATATTCTATCTTCTTATGCCTTAAATCTACATAGCTCTTCTGTCGATCCTAAGCCAATTTCATTCTATGTTTGATTACCTTGATCTATTTGATCATCTATTGAGTCATCTCTAACCTTATTGTAGCTTCTAAGGAATCTCTCTCTCTAATATCATCCTAATGAAAAGGGATCGATATCTCTTACCATATAGTGCCTCAAATGGAGTCATCTAAATTGAAGACTAGTAATTATTGTTATAAGTAAATTCTATTAGAGGTAATAACTCAACCCAACCCATTTAGAAGTCCATGTAACAAGCTCTCAACATATCCTCTAAATCTGGTTCACCCTCTTTGTCTGTCTATCTAACTGAGGATAATAAGTTAAACTGAAGTGTAACAAAGTCCTTAAATTTCTTTACAAATTCTTCTAGAAAGCTAACAAAAATTTGGAATCTTTATCTGATACAATGACTCTTGGCAATCTATACAATCTCACAATCTCTTGAACATAAAGCTGACCTAGCTAATTAGTAGTCATACCATCTTTGATAAGCAGAAAATGAGCAAATTTACTCAGTCGATCTATAATCAACCATATATCTGTGTACCCCTATCGAACTTTAGAAAGTCCTGAGATGAAATCTATGAAAATGTTCTCCTATTTTCATTCTGGTATACTCAGAGATTGTAATAACCCAAAAGGTCTCTAGCATTCTATTTTCACTTGTTAACAGGTTAAATATCTAGTCACAAAATCTATAATGTCTTTCTTCATCCTTGGCCACTAGAAATTTTTCTTGAAATCTTGATACATCTTCGTATAACCCAACTGAGGTATATACATTGTATTATAAGCTTCTAACAAGATCCTATGTCTCAAATCTAAGTCTTCTAGAACATAAATCTGACTCTGACTTATAGTATCCCATCCCTAACTTCATAAATTGTCAGATAACCCTCTAAAGCTTTTGAACCAACATCTGAACCCAATCATTTAATCTTTGACAAACCTTAATTTCATAAAGTAAATAAGATACTATTTGAAGTCTTGAAAATCTAGCTGTAACCATTTTTATTTGCTTTCCGACCATCTCTCTCTAAAGCTCGCTCTAAATAAGTAACATGGATAAGACAACTCTCTAATTTAAGGCATCTGTAACTATATTTGCCTCACTTGGATGGTACCTGATCTCACAGTCATAATTTTTTATCAACTCTAACCATCTTTATTACCTCATATTCAACTTTTTTGGGTGAAGAAGTATTTCAAACTCTTATTATCAGAATAGATATTACACCTCACCCTATACAGATAGTGTCACAAATCTTTAAAGCAAAGACAACAATTACTAGCTTTAAATCATGGATATGGTATCTTAACTCATGATCTCTTAATTTCCTAGAAGCATAGACAATTACCTTATTTTTCTACATCAACACTGCCCTAATCCCTTAGTAGGAAACATCTGTATAAATCTCATAATCCACTCCCTCCTGAGACAAAGCTAACATTGGAGCACTAGTCAATCTCTACTTCAACTCTTAGAACTGAGCTTCACATTCTTCAGTCCACATAAAAGGTATCTCTCTCCTAGTTAACATTGTCAAAGGCCTCACCAAACTTAAGAATTCCTTAATAAACCTTCGATAATATCTAGCTAATACTAAGAAACTCTAGACCTCCTTAACTGTCCTTGGCCTCAGCCAAATCAAAATAACCTCCACCTTACTCCGATCTACAAAGAAACCATCCGTAGAAATGACAAGTCCCAAGAACATGACTCTATGCAACTAAAACTCACACTTACTAAATTTAGCATATGACTGTCTATCCCTCAACCTTTATAACACAAAACTCATATACTATAATACCCAAAGCCAGGTATGTTTTAAAATGTCATTGATGCCCTTTAGTAGTAATTACAGTTGAAAACATAAAAGAAAAATGACTAAAAAGGGCATTAAACCTTAAGTGAGTTTATTTGACCACTATTGTTAAATAGGGGTGAAATAGTCTTTTTACAAAGAATTAGAGGTTAGAACAGAGATTAAAATAAAATGACATAAAATAGTTTACATGGTTGGCAAGATTCTTTTGGTGAATTGTTAAGATAACATAAATGTCATTTTGGTAAAAGATGAGGGGTAAAATGGTAATTTTACAAAAAGATTTATTTATTTTTGTATATTTTAAGGCATACCAACATTACCTTTCCTCTTTCACCCTTTCTAGGTAATTAAAATTACAAGAATGGCTTGGTTTTGATGAAATTAAGAAATAAAGGCAAGGGTATTTTGGTCATTTAAAAATTTGGCATTAAATGTAAAGGATAATTATGCATAAAGGTGGCACTGCTTCTTCTTCTTGTAGCCAAACCTTCAGCTTCTTATTCTCTCCATTTTTGGGTTATTTTGAGTTCAGTTTAAGGTAAATTAAAGGGTTTCCAAGAGAATTTCTAGAGAAAAGTGAAGGAAATTAGTTAATCTTCTTAACTAAGGTAAGAATTTCAAGGAATTTGATATAATTATGCATAGGTTTATGATTTTATATTCTTTAATGGTTTTTTTAGGTAGGAGAAAATAGGAAAGGTGGTGAAAAAAAAAAAAAAGAACAATAATAATCAAGCTAAGGTAAGTAAATTATGCTTTTAAGGCAACTATCCTAAACTTTGATAAAATTAGGGTTTGATGACAATTGGGGTTTTATGTAATTGATATGTATATATTGCAATTCATATGTCCAAGAAGGTAATCAAATTGAAATAATATTGGAAGGTTGTAAAATTGTGACATGAATGTATGATATAGATTATGTCATGTTTAGAAACTTACCATGCTTTGAGTATTGGTCAAATTTCTATATAGAATTATGTTTTAATACATATTTAAGGATGATATACAGGGTTAAATTAAAGAAAGCTTGGGTTAATAGAAAGTGGCAATTTGACCTTAACTATGTTAAAGAATTGTTGTAACTTTATATATATATACACATTGTTAGTGCAAATGGTATATATAATTAGCATTTCATACATAGTATCAGAGTGTATTTAACCACATATTGCATTTCATATGAACATCCAAACATGAGTCACATGAGTTCTAGAAAGAAAGTTTATATTCATGTGTTTAATTATTACTTTATACACATGGTTTTCAGATAAAGGTATTTACACGTTTTGTTTTATGAAGTAAACTAGTTATAGAATTTTCTTAGGACTGATATGATGGGGAACCCACAGAGTAGCCCTACACGCTTGTTGTTCTTAATGAGCAACCCCAGAGTAGAGTTCACTACAGTCCGATAGAGTGCGTGTAGGTTGAGAACTGTAGACAGAGTTAGATTTTATGGCCATGGTTCCTCATTTTTCAACCTAGATAGGTCTAAAAAAAAAAAAAAAAGAGTTGTCAGAAAGAATTTTAAAGAATTTCAAAGAATTTCTAGACCTTTAATTGTTTTGAAATCTTAGAATATGCATGCCATGTATAGCATATTTGATTGCATAACATATATACACATATGCAGTCATATGATGCATATTCAGAGTTTCAGAGATTTCAGAGTGCCCAAAGAAGTGTTGCTATAAGCAGAAATGTTAATGTTATAGGAAAACGAAAAGAAATCAGTACTAAGCTTTTCAGATTATGTTAGCTTAATTTACTTACTGAGTATACTTTTATACTCACCTTGTGGTTTTATAATGTTTTCTCTTTAGGTGCGAGTGGTGCAACTGCTGGGAGAGGTCATACACGGGCATGAGCTAGTGGCACACTAGTTATAAGACTAATATATTTTTGAGATGTATATATATAGTAACTAATCTTGGAGATGAGTATATGTATATAAGAGTAAAATATAATTTTATTTTCGTTGTGTGTATGCCTGATTTCATTTATCATTGGACTTGTGAAAATAAAAATCCAGTCATTAGGTAGAACTAGTATTTGGTTGGTTAAAAAAAATTTAGAGTGTTTTCCTTACAGGTTTATTATTCTCAAGTTGACTATTTTTAGGGAAAACATAATTTGATACTGTACATCCCATATGCATGAGCAACATAAGTATGCGAGCCAATATGCTATGTACTGAAAACTGAATACATACATACATATATGTCTAACTGAAAATATCGGGTGAGAACCCACTTGAGTTGTATCCTACTCATCAGCCACCTCGCGCTCCAAGCTCAGCTTCCCAAAACAACAACCTGCAAGAAAGGAAACTGAGGGGGATAAGTGACAAGGCACTAGTAATCAGATTAACAATGAAATGGAAACAGAACCAGAAAGTATTAAAGGAAGAAAATAGAGACTAAGATAAAAGAAGAAGCTATTAGGCTACCAGAGAACTTAGTTAAGTTCATCAGCTTAGTAGCATCTCTTACCTCTACCCTCGAGTAGGCTCTAAGCTAATGCAAATCTGGCTAGCTACTAAGCTGATGAACTTAACTAAGTTCTCTGGTAGCCTAATAGCTTCTTCTTTTATCTTAGTCTCTATTTTCTTCCTTTAATACTTTCTGGTTCTGTTTCTATTTCATTGTTGCCTATAGCTAGTCTTACCGTTTATCTGAGCATCTTTATTGCATTTATTCTTGTCTGATAGAATATTCTTCTTTAATTAACTACTGATTGGATACTACCTCATATTGGGTCGTAAATACGTATATGAGTATACGTAAACAAATTAGAATGAAGAGTAATCCGGGCGGTCAAACTTGACTCATTACGCTCTTTTTCTGATATTCATTATTTTTTCTCTTTTACTGTTCTGCTATAGGTTTATTCTATAAACCTGTTCATTCTGTTACATAGGAATAATATTCTATACTGGCTTTTCTTTCTTGTTGTTGTTCATATCTTTACTGTTCTGTTCTGTTACTTGTTTTTCTACAGTTCACGTATTATTACGTGACTTTTCTCATGTTCTGATATTCTACTATTCGTGTCCTTTACATGATATTTCATATTCTGTTTATTTACTGTTTCTTACTATCTTATCATTCTCTGAATGATATGCAACTGTATATGTCATGCAAGAATGACATGCTATAAAACATGCTAAAAACATAGTTAGGCCAAGGTCTGTATACTGAAAATAGTTTTCTAAAAACTATTCATTGAAAACTATACTGTTGGATCCTGAAATCCCATATCTGAAAACTCATATGAAAGCTTATCTGAAAGCTATGTTGAAAACTGTGTACCCTAGGGTACCTGCTATACTATGCAGACTGTTGAATACAAGGATTCGACACCCTGGCTATGTGAGTTTTCTATGCAAACACGCGTCATAAACTGTATGGGTCACATGATGCCACTGAATCTGATACTGAACTGAGTGCCTTGCGCTATAACTGCATCTGATCCTGGGATCAAGAAACCTATAATCTACTAGCTGAGCACCTCAGCATATGCCGATACATAGAGCTAGTAATGAGCATATAGCTCCTAATGCAACGGGTGTGCTGAAACTCACAAGTGCCCCCTCGTAATCACCCTTGAAATCGATGTCTCGATCATCGTGTTTTTCTAACTGAAAACATGTAATCGGATCTTTTGATCCCTTTTCTAAAAACTTTGTATGGCATGTCATGTCATGTAATACATATCATGCATGATGATCATCATTTCTTTTCTTCTGATTACTTTCTATGCAGATGTACATTTGTTGTAGTTCTGTTTTGTGTGTTTTTACTGTTATACTGTTCTTATAACTTATTAAACTTATCAAGCTTATTAATAAGTTCTGTGTAAACTATTCTGTTATATTCTGTCACTGTATCTGTCAGTTTACTGTATCATACATTTCATAACTGTTGGTAGTTCTGCTTCGGTTCTTTTCTATACAGTTTTGATGTCTATTCTCGTATATGTATACATACATATACATCTACTATATTCGTCACTATCTTACTATTTCTGTGACCGTATGAATCAACTATATTTGTTGCTATTTTCCTGTTTCCACTTGTTTTCTAATTGGAAGCTGTTATTTAAACTGTTTCTGAATTTTATTAAGTTTCTCGTAAGAACAATTGAATTCTTTGTCCCTTCCTTCTTTATACTTATTTTTATTTAACATGAGTTGTTTCATGTGTTATTCAACTTAGAATAATCGATTAGCTGCTTTATTACTGAAATTCTGTTGAAACGAAAAGAAGGTTCTCATTTTCACTAGGCGCACGGGCATGCACTATCGGACGCACGGGAGTGCATAAGCCTGCACCGGTCGTGAGCCAGTCGTGAAACCTAACTGTGCAAGGTTCTGGAAATTCTCTACATTTTCTGATCTTCCTTTGGTGCACGGTCGTGACATGAACATGCACGGTCGTGACCCTACTATAAACTGGTCGTGCATGACTCGCATATATGGCTATGACCTTGCTAAAAACCCAGAAGGCACGGGCGTGCATACACGAATGCATGAGCATGCATCCAGCTCTATTTAGACACCATGGTCGAAACACGCAAGGTCACCACCAAAAATCAACCCAAATCTTCTTAAACTTCAATCAAACATACTATAACACATGAACATGCAACATATACTGTTATTAACGCATTTTCCCCATTATTCATAGCCAAATCATACAAAAATCTCTCTAAACCCTCAAATACACAAACACATGCATCAAGGGAACTAAGCATGCTTCTACCTCTAGATTTCTCATATATTTCTTCATTATCATTTCATGAACATGCTATTACACTAAAAACATGCTTACCTAGAACTACTAACAACTTCAATCTCTCTATCTCTGACCGAAACTTGGCTGGATTGGCTGCTACAAGCTGACTCATCTCTGTCTCAATTGATTAGGGTTAGCTGAAGAGAAAGGAAAGGAAAATTGAATAAGAACCCACTAAAACTGACGGAGGGAAAAATCTGACTTTATATACCAACAGGCATGCACGGGCGTACATAGCTAGATGCACGGGCGTGCATGGCGAGAAAGGGATGCACGGGCATGTGTCCAAAGACGCACGGTCGTGCTCCTTCCACAAGCTGCATATAAAGCCAACAAAAGGCCATACTACCCTCCTAACTCACTGGAACTGATTTCTAACTAAGAAATCTCTCTTCTAACCCTGATTCAAGTCTTATAAAGACCATTCTAACCTCGAGATGTTACAATCTCCTCCTCTAATAAAAATTTCGTCCCTGTAATTTCTTTTCTAAACTACTCTTAGGGGAAACCCTTCTAGCTCAACTTTACTCCTAAGAAAAACTTAAGGAATCTCTTCGACTCCACGCCACTATACCTTACTCAAGGTATCATTTTCATCTGAAATCATAATATTTGAGTGGCTCAACTGATAATCTTGGGCCTGTCTTGTCTTTACTTCTGTCTGATTCACTGAATCTGATTCTTTCCCTTTTTACTTCTTTCAAACTCTTCATCGAATTTGTTTTTCTTCTAACTGAAAACAAACTCAAAACTGTTTCTCATCTTTACTGTTCCCTTTCTAAGAGCTTTATATCTGAAGAATTCTTCTGGTAGCTTAAACGTGGCTTGTGGTTCCTTTCTGTCAACTCCACTAAATCTGCTAAATTCTCATCTGATCATCTCGAAGCTTGCTACTGTCTTCACAAACTTCCTTCCTTTCTGGAGGTAATCTCAACATCTCTTCTGAAAACTACCTTTAGAAACCCTTGTCTATTTCACTGTTGATCTTGCAACAAGGCCTTACTTCTTATTCCTTCGGCTTATGTTGCGCACTCTGATTCACTTGCCTTGAAACTCTGTTTCTCCAGCCTTGAAACAATCATTTCCTAGCTGAAGTCTAACATCTTTTTCTTCCTCTGAGCATCTGCCTCTGTTCCATTCTTACCCAGAAAATCATTGCCTATGATCAGACTTAATATCTCTGTCTCTTTCACTGTTGTCGTCTTGATATGGCCATATACCCCAAATACTAATCAAATAGCTCTCTGACCATTCCCCATTATGTCATCTTCTGTCATTGGAGCATAAGTACTACTATCTATCATTTGCTATACTGGGGATGACTCAAATCTCTCTACTACTCTTCTACATAAAATCTAACTGGTCTCATCTTCCATCATCAAGGAAGCCACCATGAAGGAAAACTTCCCTCCAAATCTTCTCAAGTGAAATCCACTCTATCTCTCTACTGGAACTGAACTCTGATAGGACCTTTCTTCCCTTTTTCTTTCTGAGCATTCTGAATCTTGCCTTGACTGACTGCAACTGAAACAAATATCTTGATCAGTCAGACATACCTTTTTAATTGTCTCATGTTACCTCTAGCATATGCTTAGCACAAGTCTCTCTCTGAGTCTTCTCTACTTTTCTAACTAGCTGTACTTCTTTCTCTTTATCTTCTTTTCTTGAATTAGTTCATTATCTCTTGATCTTCATATTTGTTTCTCCCTCTCTGTAGAGTTCAAAACATGTTGATCTCTTAAAATTCTTTTTAATCTCAAATCTTTCTCTTTTGATCTCGGGAAGACATTGATCCTCTGAACTCTATCTCTGATTTTGAAGTTTTCTCCACACTCTCACTAAATCTTTAGAGGAAAGAAGTTACTGTTATCATTTCTCTGACAACTGAGGCTGACCTCTGTATTCGGTCTACTTTTCTGAATTGCTGCTTTTGCCTCTTCCTCAACTGTGATTGTTCTCTTCTATTCTTAATCTGATTACATTCTGCTACTCTTAGTTTTATTTTTCTCAGTCAATTTCTCAAATCTGATCCGATTAACTATTTCCATGCATTTGTAACTCAAAAGGGTTCTTCCAAATCCTTGTGACTCATCTGAATAATTGAGCTACAATTTTTTTTTCTGCCACACTAAAGAATACATGGTACTCTCTAATTCCTCCAATCAGTCAACAGTAACTGTTGAATTCTCTAAACTCATAAAATTTGAAAAGCGGGTAATTGTTGACAACTGAAACTGAGACAAAGTCTCTCTCTTTCTCTAATACCCACTGAATCAATCTCTAATACTTATCACAAATCTCTGATCTTTGAAGGTCATCAAGCTGACTGTTGGTAAGTACCTCTGATGACAGCCATAACTCTCTTCTCACAAGTTACTACAATTTTCTCTCTGACTATCATACTGGTACTACCTTTACTCAGGCATCTACTGTTATTAAACTTCTAAACTTACTGAAATTAGAGCCACTGAATTTCTGACAACTGAGCAGGAGAGAAAATCTCTCTGAGTCTGACACTCACTATCTGTATCATTGAACTCTGTCAACTCATATCTGACTTCTGACAATTCACTAGCCCTGGGGTCTCTTTTTGACAAGCTACAGACATTTCCCCTCTTAACTGGCATCTGAGAACTCTTTCGATGAGCTTCTAACATTCTTCCTTCATTTGGCATCTTATAGTTGTCTTTACCGATAAGCTCCTTCTGAAATTTCTCTATCTCAAATCTCAGAATCGGCTCTCTGATAATATCCCTATCTCAGGATTCTACTTTTACTGGGTCTCTAAACTAACTGAATTTGAAAAGCTAACAAACTACCAATAAACTATACGTGGAATAAAGCCTTTCTGAATTTCTGATATTATTTTCCTTGAATTTCAAGCTTTATCTCTAATGCTGATCTCTAGTAAGAACTCGTCTGATATCTGATAACTATCTCTTCTCTTGGCTCTTAATGTCTCTTTTTAACAGATTACTGAATCTTTTCTTTTTATCACATCTCTGACCATTTCTATACCTGAAATTCTCTTTTCTCCAAAACTTTAAAGCTTTCCTGAGAGCCTCTCCCTATGTTTTATAGATCTGACGGGGCTATTACCCTATTGTTCTATAAATCTGGAGACTAGAGACTCATCTCTAAGATCACCTGACAGAGAAACAAAATCTGAAATCTAAACAGAATCTACTACTGAGATACTTACACTGAGGGAGACACAAGCTCTGGCTGTGAGGATACACTGGCTCTCTGCTTATATAATTTAAAAAATAATGCATGCTGAAAAACATTTCTCTGAAAAGATTGGCTCAAAACTAGCCCTGATGGCTCAAAACATGCTCTGATACCAATAATGTAAGACCCCCTACTGGATGCCACTGTGCTACTGTTATTTATGTATTATATAAAAACTATATTGTATTATTTTAGTTACTGACTATTTAAAAATCATCACCCATCATATCCAACAGGAAACCCTACACAAAAACTATACTGAAAACATTTTTACTGCAGAAGTGTATAAAATAAAGGTGGTGGAAAGTATAAACCCACTGTACAGTATCCTTAATAAAACTCGTATTTTAATATTAATGATTAGTATCTGAAAACATAATTTGATATTGTGCATCCCATATGCATGAGCAACATAAGCATGTGAGCTAACATGCTATCTACTGAAAACTGAATACATACATACATATATGTCTAACTGAAAATATCGGCTGAGAACCCACTCGAGTTATATTCCACTCATCAGCCACCTCGCGCTTCAAGCTCAGCTCCCCAAAAC
>JAJEJH010001771.1:0-17797 GCA_026122585.1 Anacardium occidentale
TTATCATTTTTTTTAATAATTTTTTAGGTTAGATTTAAATTTTCTATATTTTTCAATAAAAAAAAGCTAAACATTCGGTCCCCAAACAATATCCGGTACCTTTAATTGAAAAAATTGTGTGCCGGTTATGTCTTTTATAAATTATCACAAAACCCCCTGCGATCAATTTACCGTCTCACAAAAAATCTGACACGACAGGGAAGTGTAATGTAAACTAGCGCTGTCGATGGAGGAAGTAGAAGTTGCAAAGAAGAGATGCAGAAGTGTGATAGATCAAATTGAAAGGCTACCTTCATCAACAAATATCACCCGTTCATCCAAGCAAACCCTCTTGAAATTGGCCCTCTCTGAACTCAACTTTCTCTCTCGCTCTTCCATTGCCCTTCCCCTTAGGTATGTTATCCTCTTCTTTCACTTTCATTACATTTTCTTATATCTTTCATTCCTTTATTGATTTTTGAAAACCCTTGTTCAGTGTCAACATTGGTCACCTTGAGGCTGTGCTTTTTGTGCTTCAGCACCCTCTTATAACTGGGGTTTCACGTGTTTGCAAGCCAATAAAAAATGGGTTTAAATCTGTTCATGTTGATGTGGTTTGCACTTTTCATAAAATCCCAGTTTGGATACTTGTTTCTGATAGAAATCCCAGGTATGTTTCTTGGAACGAATGTCATAAGAGTAAGGGTTTGAAGTCGAGAGTTGAGGAATTCTTGGCTGCAGCCAGGTCTTGTGAGACTTTGAGACCTGCAAAGGTTATTCTTTTCTTTAGTCATGGAGTTGGGGACTTTGTTCGTGGTCGTCTTGCAGATGAATTTGGGGCTTTGGAGATTAGTTTGTGTGAGTATGATTCTTGTAAGGAAGTAGAAGGTGGGTGGGTCCATGTGCCTTCGAGATCATTTCGTGAGGCATGTGTTCTTGAAATAAGTCTTGATATTAGTAAAAAGGATGCTCTAAGTTTAGAATATGTTATCAAAGCTGCGACTTTTGATGCTAAAGCTTCTAATGTTAGTGAGGAGAATGCAAGCCTGAATTTTGGTGGTAGTTTTGGTTCTCTTGTATCACAAGTGAAATTATATTCTATGGGTGAACCTGATCATTTGCTGAGTGATGGTGATCTTGTAAACTTTGATACAACAGCTTTGGTTGCTCTTGTATCAGGAATCAGTAATGGTTGTGCAGAGAAACTTTTGGCTATATCAGAGATTGAACTGAGGCAGCGGTTTAAGGGCAATGTTCAGTTTGTGACTTCACAGGTAACTTATGTGTTCAGTTCTCCTGATCTTGAATATCTTAGCACATAAGGTGGTCAAACGTATAAATGTTAATAGGGCTTTGCCTTGTTATTTTTAGCTTAAATTTTCAATTTGTGTGATTAGAACTTGTCAACTTATGTTCAATGCACTTACTGTTATGAGCTGACTTTACCCTAAGTCCTGTATAATATAATGAACAATTCCTATCTAAGCCAGTTGATTGCCACCACTTTGGGATGGTTGTTGATAGACTCATTTGGCATTGAGGTCTTTAATGAGAATAGTGGATGACTGCCAAATATCTATGTTTTAACCACTTTAAATTTTAATGTATTAGGTAAGTTCCTAACTTTATTTGTTAAGTCTAACAGTCCCCTCACAAGCAAAATGAATCGGATGTTAAGGTTTAATCGATTGGATGAGATTTTAGAGCCAAACCGAGATTGATGTGTTGATAAATTATCAACATTGTTGTGACATATGAGATATTTGAACATGAGACTTTAGCTTTGATTCTACATTGAGAAAGTACTTCTCACAAAGCTAAGTTATCGGTTAAGGATACATGGTTTCTCAATCTGTTAAACTTCAAATTGTCTCTGATTTACAATTCTGGAACTTTTTGCTTTCATCCTGATGTCGAGGTTACTTTCAATTTGCTATGAGTTTGAGGTGGTTTGGCTTAGTAATAATGTAGATACACTTTTTGTCCTCTCTCCCTCATTCTACTCTCTAGTGATGTGTTGTGTGTTCAAATGGCTCTTGTGATTACCAGTTATAATTAATTTTATATGCTCTTTAAGCACTCATTCCACTATCTCTATTATGCTATATTCTTTTTTTATTGTTTTCACTAACAAAGATTGCCAGGCTATTTCAGAACTTCAGAATCCAATTCATGAGGAATTACGTGGTGTATTAATGGGAAAGAGAGTCATAATATGTGAAAGTGTGCTTTCAGAATTCAAGGAGTTGGTCCTGATGTGTGGAGGGCCTAATGAAAAGTTGAGAGCTAATCAGTTATTGAAATGCTTTATGTGAGTTTGTTTACCACTTTACTTTTTCTTGAATTCTTTAATTTTAAAAATGTAATTTTGAAAGGAAATGGGAATCAAAATTGGTTATGCTATGCTTGAGGAACAAAATTTGGTGGTTGCACTACTGTTGGAGTGTTGAGGAGCTGGAAACTGGAGTCTGAAAGTGTTAACTTGATAGCTTATATATTTGGGATCCATGTGTTGTAAAAGCCAAGTTTATAATCCCATCCATTGTGCAAAATACATATCCTATTGTAGTTTTCTTAAGATCATTTAATTTTCTACTGAATGTTGGGACTAGTTAGTTCCCACCAGTTAAGTGAGTGAATGGGTGCTTTGGAGAAAGTTATTGGGAGGGACTTGCGAACCAGCATTTGGAGCTCTACTTAGAAGGATAGATTCATGGGCATGATTTCATCCTAATATCGGCCTCAGTTCAACTTCTCTTGCCAAGCAATAAGGTTGCTAGACTTGTGGTTCATTGTTGCGGCTTGCTTTGATTTCTGACCTTTAGGCAGGTTTAAATTCACATAATCTAGTTGACAAACCTTTGACTTTGTTTTAGATCAACTCAAATACAACTAGATTACAGTGAGTCTAGAAAATGCTTAGATAAGTAGTTCTCATTGGAATGGGATTTTACTCTGTTCTCACTACTTGACGTATTGATTTGGGGTAATTGATTGGTTTTAATCCTGTGAATCAATCTCATTATTTTCCCCACTATTGTGAATTGGAACAGTGTTGTGAATGATAGTCCTTCTGAGCGCCTGATGGGGCTTCCAACCACTAGAAAGCTGGCACTGAAGAACAAGATTGTTTTTGGAACTGGTGATCACTGGCATGCACCAACTTTGACAGCGAATATGGCATTTGTAAGAGCAGTTTCACAGACTGGGATGTCTCTCTCTACCATTGAGCATAGGCCACGGGCTTTAACTGGTGATTAGCCATATATACTACAGGAACTGTACAATGACAGTTTTATTTTCAGGGCCATTAGAGGTAACAAAATCCCTGATAAGAACTTGATATTTTATATGTACTAGCTTGCTGTATGTACACCTATTAAAGCTAATTACATTTCATACTTATGTTTTGTCACCCTATTTTGCTCATTGTTGTACCTATATTCTTGATCATGAAACAGATTATATTTGCAATTTTCTGCCCTAAAAGATATTAATATTTGGAGCTGAATTGTGCCTGATGGTCCTTTAAAATGCCCGATGGATCTCCTGATTTGAATCTGGTATTCTGTTTTTCAGGACTGGCCATCACTCGCATGCACCACCACGAGAGTACATATAACAACTGTTTTACTTACGGCGGTGTCTCCAGCAGTAGCTGTTAATGTTAAGATTGGGTTTTCGGGATGCATTTTAAGGAAGAATAATCTGATGACCACCGAAACCTTGTACATATCAATAGTTGATAGTATGGTTTGGATAATATATAATTTTCAATGATTTTCTTTAGCCTCTAAACCAAATCATATTCCTTTGCAAATTGTTTTTTTTTTTTTTTTTATGTTGTCAAGTTTCTGTTCAATTTTTGCGCAATGGATTATTGCTTTCTAATGTTGGGATTGCTGCTAAGTTTATTGTTTTAAAATTGCATTAATTCTGGAAGTTAATTTGATAAGATTGAGTTTCCAATTTATGAGTTACATATACACTGAAAATGGATATAAACATAAGTATAAACTCTAACATGTTATTACGTGATCAGATGTTATTTTATTTCTAATTCAAAATCTTTTAATTATACGATAATAAATCAATATTTGTTATCGAATTTGTACTTATGGATATAAGTGACAAAGGAACCAAAGTTAAAAATATAGTGAAATAAATTAAAATAATGAATAGTAACGGTTCCATATAAATTCATATATAAAGAAAGCAATCTAAAGAATGCTAAAGAGAAAATAGAAAAAAAAAATATCAAACTTCCCATGTAAAGAATGGGAAATAGGACAAAAATCAAGTATTCCCCTCTGACAATACAAATCGTAGGCAACATTTAAAGCTTCAAGTTGAACTTGCAGTTACTGGCTTTGATACTAATCTGATTGTTAGCAGATAAACTATCAACAACCAACACACATTCCCCCAAAATCCTGACTTTCTTGAGCTTCAATCTGCCAAGTTTGATCGCCACCGGTGCATCAACCGTAAGATCCAAAGGAATTCTCCCGGTTTGTTGCTGTTGTTGCAGTGCATTCATTAAAGTGTTGCCATACTGATTTTGGCCTGTCAACGACACATCAAATTTTGTTATGTTCTGATGACCCTGGTAGAATACTGGCAATGACCCTTCACAAAGCTGAGAATTTGTGTACCAAACACTTAATCTCCCTCCTTTTTCATAGTAGATTCCGATCTTTTTGTTTGGATTGTTGGCTGTAATCTTCACATCAAATTTTGCATACAATGAAAAGTCCAAGTTGAGCCTTAGATCACTTATTTTCAAGCTGTCTACTGAGTATTTGGGTAATTTTGGTCGGAAAGCAAGGTAAAGAATGCCAATAACTGCTGCAAGAGTAATAATGAGAAGAACCAGCATGCTAATTGTCCAGCAGAAGCACTTACAGAAACAACTGCTGCTTTTCCTCGGTGGGTTCAACTGCATTACTGGGATAGTTCTCTGCGGAGGAACCTGTGCCTGTAGCGTAATACCAGTGCCTTTCTCTGATGTCGCCGAGCCCGGAGGCACCAAAGGCACTCTTGGTGTTGCAGCTTGAACATCAACCATGGGATGAATTTTCTGATGATCAGCCATTTCCTCTATTGTTTTCAAGTGAAGCTCAAGGCATGAACATGAAACAAGGAACCATTGGAGTTATAAGCCTATGCTTGTTGACATGGTGAAGCCATTAAATAAGTGATTCTTGGTGATGTGAGAGGTGGATTGATTTGTGTTTGAGGGACAAACCCCTTTCTGGTTTGAGAATTTCTCACCAATCTTACCTAATAACAACATTTTACTAAGTAGAAAGGTTGTGGTAGTTGAGCTAAGTAGGAAGCTTTTTGATTCAATTTTCTATAGTTTATCATGTGCAAGTAAGAGATGTTTTTAACACCCCGCCAATCACCTTGGAGCTTTTGATAAAAAATAATGAAGAACCTTTTTTAATTTCAAAGTCCTAGACAAACCAGAGGAAATATAGGTTGTTTAAATAAATTATTCAAGCAGTTAAAATGACATTCAAACCAGTGACCCAAAAATGTAAGCACCTAACAAAGACAAACGTTCCTTTTCATATAATTCCTCCACCAAATTCATAGATTTGACTCTCATTAAATAATTAGTAACGGGATAGTGATATAAGTTATACGATCAATGATCAAACATATTATTTATATTTGAATCGATTTAAAATATAAAAGTTTTTCCATTTAGAATATAAAGTTTAAGACTTGATAATTACTATCATTTTTAAGATATATCTAATGATATAAATGTTGTTTCCTATAATATGAGATCAGTTTCTATTATATTATTTGTTACAATTGAAGTAAACTTATTTTTTTCACCATTTTGATAGTATATGATTGCTTAATAATAATGGAAGGAATCAAGATTCATTGTATTACGATTTTATGCTTTCAATCACACATGTAAGTTAAGCTTTTTTTTCTATAAATTCAAGATTGTATAAAGAAAATACTTTTAAAATTCACATTGTATGTCTGTTATAATTTACTTAAGTTAAGGTTGAATTCAAACTGAACATATTTATATTCGTTTTTAAGTTTAGTTCGAATGAGTCCAAAATGAATTATTCAAGTCTGAACACGAATACGAACACTAACACGAATGCAAACTATGGTTTTGAAAATTTGTGAACGCAAATCTAAATACGAACCATATAAATCAAACACAAACATGAACAACTTAAAGTGAAAATTTTTTAATTATATTTTATTAATTATAAATTTTTAATATAATATAAATACAAACTATATGAGATAAATGCGAACACAAATTGAGTACGAACCTAATTCTCGACTCTAAACACAAATCTAAACTTTACTATAAAAAATTTGACGAATACGAATTTGAACACAAATTGAACTTACAACGAATGAATCAAACATGAATATATATATCTGTTCATGTTTAGTTTAATTCAAATCCAACCCTAACTTAAGTCAGTCAATAAATCCCACACTAAAAACTTATACTTTTAATGTAGACTTTAAAGTCTTACACTTTGCAGTTGAGATTCTAGCACGTTCTTTTTATTAAAATGAAGAAGATTAATTGCAATTAGTTATATTACATGAACTAAATATTCTCTTATATAGTTGAATTTAAAATATAATTTTATCTTGAGTCAAGCTCTTAGTCTAACCCAACCGAACAAGCATTTTATGGATGAAATGTCTTTTCTACATATGACTTTGCTTCTTGTTCATGGAATGAGCCCGTTCTGTTTCTAAAAATTTTAGAACTGACTTGATGTGTTTCTAGAATAAACAAATATTTACCTCTAATAAATTATATGTTTTATTAATTTTGAAACTTTAAGTTGACATATTTTTAAATATGATCCACTTTTATTTAACGATGAACCCATCGATGATGATTTCTTGTGTAGTGTACATAATTATCATGTTAAAATTGAGATTGGTTGAATATTAAGTTCTTAAAAAGGAATACTTTGAAGAATAAATATGAGTTCTGAAAAGAACAATTGGAGCTAGCAAACCACAAGAGTCGGAAAAAATAATGTCAGAAGTGGGATTTGAACCCACGCCCCCTTTCGGAGACCAGAACTTGAGTCTGGCGCCTTAGACCACTCGGCCATCCTGACAGGTTGCTATCTTGAAAACAACAAATTTATTTATTTATATTTTACAAACTTTGAGAATCTCACTTGAAATGTAGATATGAAATGGTACATTCATCTCAAGGTGCATACAAGCAAGTTGACTGGGTTGGAGTAGACATAAGACTCGAGCTCACACTCAACAAGTTCAACCATTGACAGATGAATTCAGCTTATAAAATTACTTTAAACTTTATAATTTATAAGTAATATTATGTAACCACCCCTACACGATAAGTGTGAATTAATTAATTTATAAATAGAATCCATTCAGTTAAAAGTGAGACTTACTCACTGAACAACCCACTCCTACTTCATGAGAGTGAAAAAATAGTCATCCTTAACTTTATTCATAATTTATATATTTATCAATTATTTTTATATTTAAAACAAAGATAAAATTTTAAGGTAAATATAAGATTTTAAACTTTTGAAGGTTAATTGATATTATACTCAAACCAAGCTGCAAACTCATGAGTTCAACAGCTTGACAGTTGAGCCAAACTATAAATAGTTCATGAGCAACTCGGCTTGTTTGCAACCCTAATTTCAGGATATTATTAAGCTTCTCAGAGGTTTTTAAAACATCATAGGATAAATTAAAACAAGGATTGAACAGAAACATTTGATGCAAAAGTGTGGGAAGAAGCACAGCTTTTGTAACGAAACACATAGCTCTAAATGTAAAGTGTAAACAGCTCAAAAGGTTGGTGTGTTAAACGGCCATCATTCAATAAGGATCAAATGCCATAGGCCTGAAAAAATCCAGAGTTTTTTGCTATTGACTGGAATGGTCATATCCAAAAATTATTTCTGAACTTATCAAAGTTTGCCCAACGGCATCTTTGCTTCTTGCAAATGTGTGTGGGACAGCGCAGTCACAGGTTTGATTCAAACCAGGTCTTTCTCTAACGTGTACTTCCTCACCAGGATGTACATCACAACTCGACGACTGCAATAATCTGGATGCCACTCTGATTGATCCACACGCCCAATCGCAAAATCCTTCATTGCAGCTTCTAAAAAGTATTCTAGGATAGAATCTGCATAGACAGAAGCCTTATGAAAATACTGGCTCCCAGCAAACGAAGAAAAGAGAAAAATAAGAGAAAAGAAAAGTCTTGCCATTGCGAAGTTCTCCAGCCAAAAAAATTGTTGTTTGGGTTCCACAAAGTTGCAGTAATGTGTCCAATAAATCAACCACTGCTCCCTCACTATAGATCACATCTGACCCAAGCACTGGAAAAGGAGTATATATAATAAACTAGTTAAAAAACCCCCATCATCCAAGCTCGACACAAAATAATTTGGAAACAGCCATCACTAAGAAGCATTCAAGGAATCATGCAAGGAGCTCTCTCGCTCTTAAAACTAGAAACTCCAGAAGTAAATAGTTCCTTGCTAATGAGTCTGGAGTGCGAAGCTGAATATATGAAGTTCAGATAACACAATGGAGGTCGCATAGAAAATCATCCTTGTATCTCATATTGCAAAACCAGATTCAGGAAATCGGAATTATTACAACTCTTATCTGTGGGAGTTGAGGTGTAATTAAAAAAAACATTTATATATAAACTCTTTCTTAAGAAAATTGATTGTAAGTTGTTTAAATTCAAAAACAATTACTTCTATTTTTTCTTAATATATTTTTGATATCTGATATCATAAATTGCTAATTAGGAAAAAAATTAAGAGAGGCATTACCATAATCAGGTAAAGGTTGAATCAATTCCTGGTCAGGGTCATCACCCCATGTGAGCTCCCTAACTGTGGCAGAGCCCCGCAAATCTCCATGACTCAGATTGGTTTCAATGTTCCTTTTCAGTAATCTCAGTCTATCCGGCAAATCTGTGAGGATAACTTGAGCACCCAAAAGGGCTGCAACGCAGCTAAAAGTACAGAAAGTAAGAACAAGAGCAAGAAACTAAGAGTGGGACATAGTGATAATGATTACCCGACAAAACCACACCCAGAACCCAATTCCACGATCTTTTTTCCTTGGAGAAGAAGCAATCCTGAGTCCACAGCATGTTCTAGGAACTTTCCCAACACAACTCCACTGTCCCACAACACTGATCCAGTTACTCCTGGTTTGCCCTATAGTAGCATAAAATCAAGCAACAAAAGCTTTTTTAGTTTGCAATGCAAAAAAGATTCAAAGGACTAAGATTTTATTGAGGAAATTATTTTTCTCCTTTTCTTTTCTTTCTTGTTTCGATTCCACCTATCTGTTACAATTGAATCAGATTTTTTTTTTGATAATATTCCAGCAAAACTTAGTTTGTAAAATTTCTTATATCCCTTATTCCAACAACAAAGATATTGCATTTAAATTCTAAACCAAACAAACAAAAACACAGTTGGGTATCTAATGAAAAGAATCACTAGCGTATCAAAAGGATAATGGGTTACAATGCCAATTGTTGACGTTATTACTGGTGGCTTCAATCCTAGCTGAGCTTAGAGCCGGCTCAAACTCAAATCGAAGTCATAACATCCAGCACAATGTCGCTGGAGGGTTGCATACGATGAACAGTATCATCAAATGAGTAAACCGTATCACCAGATGAAAAAATGAATTGATCTCGAGCCGAGATATCTAGCTAGAGCTTTAGCTCGAAAATCGACCAGTTCAAGCCTAACCAGCTCGGATCATATCCATCCCTATTGATATGAAACAAATTATTCTTCTGAAAGGAAATCACTATGGAACTAACCCCAATGCATTATGTTACTAAAATAAAGTCCTAATCTTTGTTTTTTCTTTTAAGAATTACTTCGAAAAACTGTTTTCCAAAACATTTCAACCAATTTCTAATATACTTGTTCTCGGGAACAAAGAACTGTGTTTAAATTCTTAAAAAAAAACACACAAAAATTAAAGTGGGTATCCATTGAAAAAGAATCAACAAATATGAAAACGGTAATGTCTAATACTGAAATAAAATTGAATAAGAAAAGAGATAGCTTATACCAAGGAAGAAGGGGACTGAAGAATGTTGAGAGAGTGGCCACAAGCGTCAATGTGGAGGTTCAAAGAAGATTGAGCAACAAATGCGTTGGGTTTAGAGAGAGTGGGTTGTTGAATTCCCCACAGCAGCATGGTCTCTTCTGCAGCTAATTCTGACTCTGAAATTGACTCACCACCACCACCACCACCACCACCACCACCATCATTCATCAATAACTTAACTTTCCCTTCGTACGATCCCAACTTCACCAGCTTCTCCATCTCTGTTCCTTCCAATTCATTTCCCATCTCCTTCATCTTCTTCTCTAGTTGTGTTTTACTACCCCTGGAGCGAGGGCTTCTGTGTTATTAAACTTGTTGCACAGTAACGTTATTTGGACCGGTACGGATTCTTATTGCATTTTGTTTTGGCCAAAGAACTTGTTTTCACCCATAGTTTGGCCCTAAGACAAATTCTCACCTCTAACATTTAAAACCCAAACGCCCACCCTTCATTCATTTCCTATCCAATTTCATTAATAGATTTTATAAAATAACTCAAATACCCTTACTAATAAAATAAAATTTTATAATAAATTTTAAAATAATATTTAAATATATATAAATATTTTAAAATTTTTGAAAAAACATTTTAAAAAATTTGAAAAATATTTAAATTTAAAAGCAACCACCGCCGCCGTTAATAGCCTCAGGTGGTCAACGACCACCTAGTTCCAAGAGAAGCCAGATATGGTCTCTCGATTCAATAAAGGTGGTCAGATTTGGTTGCCTCCTGTTTTGGCAGAGGCAACCAGATTTAGTTACCTCCGCTTGAAACCATGGTCGAAAATGGCTATTGGGGCCAAAGCCAACGATTTTTGACTATTTTCGGCCCTTTTCTTTGGCTAAGGTGACCAGATCTGGCCGCCTTCGCCAAAATAGGAGGCGACCATATCTGGTCACCTTTATCGAATCGAGAGACCAGATCTGGCCTCCCTTAGAACTAGGTGGTAGGAACGGCCACTTGGTGCTATTAGTGGCGACAGTGGTTGACTTTTTATTTTTATAAATTTAAATATTTTTTTTCAAAATTTATAAAATTTTTTAAATATTTTTAATATATTTATATAATACTTAAATTTTATTTTATAATTTTATAAGTTATAACTCTAAAATGATAAAATTACCCATTGACTGTTAGAAGTTTATTGTTAACCGTTATATTTATCGATCAACAGATGAGATTTTGGGTTTTATAAACTTGACGGGTGAGAATTTTTATTGGGGCGAAACTATGGGTGGGAACATGTGCTTTGGCCTTTTGTTTTTTACACATGTTTGAAAATAGTTATAAAAGATTTTATTTTATAGAAAAATTGTTTACTTCCATTTTCCCAAAAAAAAAAAAAAAAAAAAGTTGCCGTTCGTTTGTTATATGCCTTCAAAACCCTATGTTTTAGGGTTACCTATAATTCGGTTCAAAAATACAATAGGCCTGAATAATTAAAACAATTATACTGTTTATATTTTATATTTATTTTAAATGTTTATTTTATATTTTAGATAAAATATAAAATATTTAAAAATAAATAATTTTTAATAGTTTTCTACTAAATTTTTTAAGTTTCATTTTTTATATTTAAAATGGTTTGATTTAATTTGGAAAATTTTCATTCTTATTTTCTCTATTAAGTTAGTTCCAAAAAAATTTATTAACTTCCTGAAACCAGACTGTGTACACTCCTATCTTTTTTTGATATGAAATTACTCGATCAAAAATCTAATAAATCAATCACATATTAACGAACACAATTAATCTATATAAAGAGAGGTGTAATGTAAGTGGTGGTGAATGAGCTTGCAATCAACCACCATTTAAAATGGTCACATTTTATAATTTACTCTAATGTGATACAATCAGAGACCAAATTTCCCATCATTCAATCTCAATTTGTTCTGGGATTTCTTCTTCAGTCTTTGAGCCCTGAGCATTGATTTCTTCCTCTGTAATTCCTGCAGATTCTGCGGTCCTCGCAACCCATTCCTTCAACGGATCTTCATTCAAGTCAAGCCTCAGAAGACCAGCGAAAACGCCACCTGCAAATGCTATCGGCTCCTGAAACAGATAGCTATGGTATTACAATACATCAAATTGCCTTTATTCTTAGAACACGGATATTTGTTGGCATGAAACTGAAGGAAATAAAACAAACTTGTGGGAAACTGGAATAAAATTTTCAATTTTACTACAAACTAGAATAAAGCTTATTGAATACTGTGGGAAAGTATGGCCAAACAGAAAAACCATGAAACTTCCAAGGCGTAACTGAAACAAAGTAAAATAATATGAAGAGAAACAATGTGGTGCAATTGATATGGAGTGAAATGACAGGGGCATGATGATTGGTTCGGAGTGAAACGTCAAGAAATTGAAAAACAATATGGTGAAAAAATAGGGGCATGATGGTCGGTTTGGAGTGATACGTCAAGAAATTGAAACACAATAGGGTGGAAAAATAGGGGCAAGATTGATACAGGGTGAAACAACAGGGGGTGAAATGACAGGTGTGTGCTGATATAGAGTGAAACAACGGGCGTGTGATTGAAAACATAGGGGTATGGCTGATGCATTGTGATAGTAGATTTTCACATTGATAAACAGACTAAAAAGACTGTTTTAAAAAGAAAATTCAAACTGATAGCAGAGATTTTCAAGGGCGAAACATGCAGTATGTTATTGTAGACATGACTAAGAATACTTCTACCAACAACAAAGTGTGACTTACAATTCAAAAAAATTAAAATAGCTGACAAAAATTGATGCCAAAAGAAGCATCTTTTTTATTTTTTCAGATATTTGCACCATTTTCACCAGTGATATCAGAGTGAAAGGCTAGGCTTGATTCAGGTGAATTAATACCCACAACCCGGCAAAAATTAAAAGAACTCAATCAATGGCTTTGGACAGAGCAATAAATAGGTCTCTAGCTGATAATTTCTTGGTCCTGACTCCTGGAGACTGGCCACCAAAGGACAAGGTAGGCAAAAGACTCATCCTCCATTGAAATCACACACATGAAGATGCTCCATAACCTAGAATTCTTGATTGAAAATTATAAGCGGGTAGATGAAACTATGTTTCAGAAAAAGAAATAGATAATCACATTGTGCAGAGGCACAAAATGGCTAATACATGACACTCAGAGCTAGTGGAACTATTTAGACCAACAAAGATGACATGACTGAAGACTGAACTGAAAGAACCAAATAGCCATGAGGGGTCAATCCAGCATAGATGTCTGATTGGCCCAAAAAGGAACAAAAGCTCACAATCAGAAACAACCTCAAATGTCTTGCTAATTCAGTAAGTGGAGTCCAACAAGAAAACAATAAATCGGAGCTACTTAAATATTCAAACAGCTAAACCAGGCATCAGAATTTTTTTGAAGATACCCCTCACATCCTGAAATTGGAGCGGAGGATCCATCCACTCAGGTAAGGAACACTTAGCAAACCAACTGATTTGGATTCTACAAATACCGAAGCCATTGAAGACTACAATACAACCACATCATGCACATTGGGTGATAGAAGTCATAACAATACTGTAGCCAACTGAACCTACCATATACATTGCTTTCTATATTCCTTACGATACCCCATCCAGGTAATTTATATATAAAAGCTATAGAAATGAACAAGAAAAGAGAATAATCATGCATGCTCACTGTAAATTATAGCTTATACATACAACCAATATGAACAAGAGTAAATCTAATCAAGTTTGCTATCACTTAAGAGATTCCTTCTGTTCACCAGCTAATCTTTGCGATTCTGAGTGGAACACTTCCGCAATATGATGAATGGACAAAACTCAATAAAAACAAAACACATACAAGTTTCATGTCAATGGTGTTTAAAAGAAAGCCTAGAGAGGATCAATAACCCAAACAGAATTAAAGGCGACCACAGCATTCCCTGAAACAAATATGCCCTAGGATGAATTGCCAGCCGTCAGAAAAAGGCATAAGAGTTGACCCTGGCTCCAGCCAAAGGATGCTACACGGGAGTATTGTATAATTTAACGGTTCACAACTCCAATAAAATGGTATAAGGAACAAATCCCATTCGTCCCAGCAATGGTACCAGGAGTATTAGCTAGCACTCCGTTGTTATACATTTCCATACACAAAGGGATTGGAAATTCTAAAGCCACACAACAAAAAGATGCAAAATTGACAATATATGAAGCCTTTTAGACTTACAAGGCAAATGGGTTTGCATTATTAATGATGAATAACACAGCTAAGTTGAAATTCAGAGAGTAAAAATTGTAACGGCAGTACCTTTAGAGCTTCTTTGAGGATGGGTTCCTCCAGCGGATTGAAGAAACAAGCTACGACCCCATTTCTAATTCTATATTTACGATTCCGAGGTCCAATACTAGTACTTCTACCATTAGTAAGGGTGCGTTTAAGCAGGGAAGAGGACGACGATGGATTCTTCAAGCCATGATACTGCCCAAAAGTAAGCACAATTAGGAAGAAATTAAGAAATTAAGAGGCAATTGCGAAGAAAATTATGAGGATACCATTGCACATGAGGGAGAATTCAGAAGAGAAAAAGCCATTTTTGTCCTGCTTGCTCGCAGCTTTTGACAGCTCTAAATTTTTCTGGCAAACAAAAGCAAATTACTGTCACTCGTATGAGTGTCAGGCATTTTGTGATACTTTCTGAAAACGATGGGTTCTGTAATTATATATTAATCTATGTTTAATATATATGATAATAAATAATATATTTTTAATATAATTAATTAATTAATTTTAATTTAAAATTATTTATTTATATTATAATATTTGTTCCAACAAATAAACCAAGGCCAGATGATTGAAAAGTTCATAGGCCTTTTATGTGGCAAAAAATTGGCCCATTAATTCAAAATGGGCTGCACCACTCCTTCAAGAATTGAATAAAACATTCATATACCTTACCTTTAAGGGTCGATTCAATTCAAATTAATTAGACTTGAATCCATGTTCAATATGAAAGACTGGATAACATCGTTGCATCAGAGCTCTCGTCTAATCGGCAATTACTTTTTTCTTCTTCTCTAACAACTTTTATTCTTCTTTTTCAACAATTTTTATTTTTTTATGTGATGATCCGTTATCTTATCAAATTTAATTTTGAACTAACAATTCAAATTTCGAGTCAAACTCAAATTAACCTTTGTTTAGAATCAATATAGCTAAAATTCAACTATATTTATTAATGTGTGATAAATCCCACGTTGCTTATAGTGAGGCATGTGACATCCCATATTACCTAAAAATTAGCCTATGGAGTGATTTATAAAGATACAGACACCCTCACTTGATGAATCGGTTTTTTAGATGTAATTTTACATCTTATTCCACATCATTTAGTGTTAAAGTTTAAGGTTTTTAACACTTCATCTATATGGGTGCTTGTAAGACCCCTTGATGGTGACCCACATTTTGCGGGAGTGGAGCTCTTTGCGAGGATGCAAAACCGTAGAGTTATCAAATAATGAAAAGGGTTTTTTGTTCTTCAATCTTGGATTTTATTTTAAAAAAGGTACAATTTTTTCTTTTATAGATTTATTTATTTTTTAATACAAGATCTCCACAATCATTAGAAAAAGAAAATAAGTTCTTATTTGAATGATTTTTCAAGATCCCCACTATACTTGACAACTAATTTCTTTTAACCTACATAAATAATTTCTTGAACCTTGCTCTAAACAAGAAACAAAGTAACATAACCTATAAGCAAACTTTATAATTTAATTTCACCAATTTGAACAATAAATTCAAAAAAATAAAATTTATAATCTAATTATTTAGTTTCCCTCTAATTCAGAAGTATATAATTACAAATTATATGTCGATTTTTTTATATTAAAAAATACACAATTATTTATACACAAAGTAGTGCTGCATGAGCAAAATTTTTAGTACAAATTATGAAACCAAAGGACGTTTGCTGTAAAAAAGTGAAACATTTGGAGATTCATTGTCATTATACAAAGAGTAAATTACATTTCCGACCCAAGGTTTCACCTGAAGACCCTTTTTCAGCTCCAGATTGCATAAATGATATCATTATGTCCAAAATCAAATTCTGTTAGTGAAACAAAAGAAGTCCTAAAATAGTGAACGGAAGTTTAATTAACATTTTATCCCTAGTAATTCATTTTTCAAAATTATAATATAATCTCGATTTAACAAAAATAAAAAACCCTTTAAATATTCAAAATACATAAAACTTTCTTTATTTTCTTTTCCTTTCGCCCACACCCCCTAACCCTAGCTATCATTACCACTCTTGACAACCATTTATAGCGATGATTTGGCTTCGAATGCACTTCAAATGTTGATATCTCTATTTTTAACTCATTCTCTCAATGATTTCATTGATACCCGCTGATGAAATCACTAATTATTCAATTTAAAAATTAACATCAATCTACCTCTATAATGTTCTCTCTTCAATATCTATCACACCTCTCTGTCACATGACTTTGCTTCTCTCAAAAACCTTGGCTCCATGGCTCAATCGTCGACAATAGTGATAATGAAATTTAGTGGTGACTAGGATTTTAAAAATATAAATGCAAGTTTTCAATTTTGTTAAAAACTAAACTGTCATATTTAAGATTTTTTAATCTGATTTGTAGAAAAGTATATTTTCCATTATTTTTTAGTTCATAGATAGAGAATTTGCTTTTTTACACTTACATTATGATATTTTTATAATTAAGTTTGATTTTAAATAATAAAATGTTATTAATGTGTGAAAAAGTGTCTTTAGGCCAAACCATAGGTGGGAACAACCAAGTAGTTTTGAAAAATTCTTAATTAGAATTTTTAAAAAGCTTCAAATCTATGGATTTGAGAAGAATTAATTATAAATTATAAGTGAGATTTTTTATCAGTTGAAGTTGGTTGAAGGAAGCAAATGGAATTAATATCATATAATTCATATGATTATTCAATATTAGCTGGGATTTGGCTGGCATATTGTGATCTATGATCATTCCCTACTCTTCTTAATAAATTTATTAGGTTTTTTAATATTAATCAGAGCCCTTGATTCTTGGAAAAGAAGGCTCTAAGGTTCTTTTAAATTCTTGTTCAACTGTCTTTATTGCTTATTTGACCAGTATAGTATGTCTTAGTTACTCTTTTTTGATGTTCTTTTCTAGTAAAAATCAATCTTATTTCGCTTTAAGTCTGGCTCAAAAACTCTCAACCCCAATACTTTTTTTAGAAAAAGTATTTTTCGAAAGCTATTAATATCATAATTGTTGATATAAACTCTTAAACAATAAGTTAAGACATTTTTAATATTGGTATTATAATTTAATTTGCGTATGATTTTGAATTCTGTGGTTTGGTGATAAAAAAAAGCCTTCATATAACAGATGAACCCTGATTAAATAAAACGCCAAAGGACAATTTCCCACCCATAGTTTGAGGCGGGGACAAAGTCCCACCCGCAAGTTTTAGAAAACCCGGTCTCCCACCCCTGAAAACAATTTAATATTAAATAAAAGAGTGAACAGTAACATTTCAAGGGCAATTTTGTCTTTCTGTGATTAAAATTTTATAAAATAATAAAACAATTTTAAAAAATTTTAAAAAGTTTTAAAAAATATTTTAAAAATTAAAAAAAAAATACTGGCCACAGCCGC
>JAJEJH010001772.1:0-17793 GCA_026122585.1 Anacardium occidentale
GAGATGCTTGCAATTGCGTGTGTGTGTTTAGAGAGTATTGACGTATCATATTGTTGTGGGTTTGGGGACCGGGAGGCAGCGGCTTTATCGTGTGCCGGAGGGTTGAGGGAGCTGAAGATGGACAAGTGCTTGAATGTGACAGATGTTGGATTGGCAAAGATAGCAATTGGGTGTGTGAACTTGGAGAGGTTAAGCTTGAAATGGTGTTTAGAGATAAGTGATCTGGGTATTGATCTTTTGTGCAAGAAGTGTCAGGATTTGAAGTCTCTTGATTTGTCTTATCTTAAGGTTTGTCTGTGATTTATTGATAAATGTGATATTGGGTTAGTGATAAAATATTAGTGCATGGGATACATTAGTCAAGAAAGTATAACTTGTGTTGAGATTGCTATTCTTTTCAGCAGTTTTGCTGTTCTTTGCGAATAAGTAGAGGATATTCATGATGATATTTCATAATCTTTAGACTTTTGCTAGTGTTTTTACGATAAATTTTATGTTTGGTTCCAAGAAATTGTTTATGGATGGAAAAATGTTGCTTCAAGAAGTTTAAAATCCCTGAAGTTCTTGTTGGTAGTACTAACTTTTGGAGTAAGAGGATGTTCATGTTTACTTTATTAGTGATTTCATATTCTGATGGTTATTTCAGGTAACAAGTGATTCACTCTGTTCGATTGCTACTTTGCCTTACCTGGAGGATTTGGCTATGGTGGGGTGCCCTTTAGTGGATGACTTTGGATTACAGTGTATTGGAAATGGATGTCCGTCACTACAGGTAAATTGTTTCTGTAGATTTGGGTAGTATGATGACGTGCAAGTTAAAAGCTTGCCATGAAACTAAAATTCTCATCTTGTACAGTTTTTATGTGCTTTAGATAATTGATGTATCAAGATGTGAATCTGTCAGTTCATCTGGCACAATCTCTGTAATCAGAGGACACAGTGGTCTTCTGCAGCTGAAGGCAGGTTACTGTTTTTTGGTGAGTAAATTGCTTAAATAAAATGGTGATGTATTTAGTTTTTTTTTTCACATATACAGGGTATACTAAACTTGAACTGTTGCTTCTATTGTAGGAGCTTTCCACAACTGCTGTCTACAACATGAAGGACTTGAAGAACCTTAAAACAATCATAATTGATGGGGCTAAAATATCTGACTCTAGCCTCCATTTCATTACCACGAATTGCAAGTCTCTGGTTGAAGTTGGGTTGAGTAAATGTGTTGGAGTGACAAATATGGGCATCATACAACTTGTATCTGGCTGTGTTAATCTGAAAATTATCAATCTAACATGTTGCCATTCAATTACTGATGCTGCAATATATGCTATAGCAGGCTCTTGTCTTAGTCTTGTATGCCTAAAGGTAGAGTCCTGCCATATGATAACAGAAAAAGGTCTTTATCAGCTTGGATTGTTTTGCTTGCTCCTCGAGGAGCTTGATCTTACAGATTGTTATAGTATAAATGATAAAGGTAAGGTTTAACACTATGCAAATTTTGTAGTTGCATCCATTAGGTGTAGTTAGTTTTATATTATTTGCACTGTGGTTTGAAATTGACAAAATGTGATTTGCATGCATTGTCAGTTTATTGTCACATGTTTATTGCAATTTTTATTTGGTTAAATTTATCATGCTGCTTTTCTTGTCTGCAGCACTTGAATATCTGTCCAGATGTTCCCAACTGTTAATCTTGAAATTAGGACTTTGCGCAAATATATCGGACAAAGGACTGTTCTATATTGCCTCTAACTGTTCAAAGATTCGTGAACTGGATCTTTATCGGTAATTTAATCCCAATGTACAATTAGATAATATTATTATTGATTAGCCTGGAAATTTTTGTTGATTTTTGTAGTTTTGAGTTACAGATGTGTGGGTATTGGAGATGATGGTTTAGCTTCTTTATCTACTGGTTGCAAGAAGTTGAAGAGTCTCAACTTGTCATACTGCGATAAGATCACTGACAGAGGGATGGAGTACATAGGCTCCCTTAAGGAACTCTCTGACCTGGAATTGCGAGGGCTTATGAACATCACGAGTGTAGGTTTGACTGCGATTGCAGGTGGGTGTAAGAAGCTGGCAGACTTGGATCTTAAGCATTGTGAGAAGATTGATGATTCAGGCTTCTGGGCGCTTTCATTTTATTCACAGAATTTGCGTCAGGTATGACATCAATTTAAATTGGAGTTTCTGTATAATTTTATAACCACCAAAATGTCTGACGGTAAATAAAAGCAGAGACAGATACATTTCTACAGTTGTTGACAAGTTGTTCAAACTTTGAAACAACTGATTTTGCTTCTGAAACATTTATTTTTCCCGATATTACTTATCTATTTATATTAATTCATTGGAGTCCTTGGTTTTACTTACCAAAGGAAACAGAGGGAATATCCTGTTCTTATAAGCTGTATTGATGATGACAGATAAATTTGAGCTATTGTGCTCTCTCAAACATGGTCCTTTGCATGTTGATGGGGAATTTAACTCGCCTGCAGGATGCTAAGCTTGTGCACCTCAACTATTGCACGAGGGAAGGGTTTGAGCTTGCATTATGGTCTTGCTGTGGTCGGATGAAAAAGGTTAAGTTAATTGCTCCTCTCAGGTTCTTGCTTTCATCAGAAATATTGGAAACCCTTCATGCTACAGGTTGCAAGATTAGATGGGACTGATATAAGTTTTTTAGGAGTTCCTTCTAAAATTTCAGGTTCATTAGTTACTGCATAAAACTTATGCTGGCAGAAAACAAAATAGTCCTTGTTTCTTTAGTACCCCACTTGTGTCTATGTGCTTTTTGATGGATTATGAGGCAACTTTTATGATCTGTATGTTTTAATATTGGATTGAAATGAGAATAATGAGGCTTGTAATTGACATTCTTGATATTATAACAAAGTTAATGTTTGATGAGATGAAGTCAATATGGTTACTTCACAAGGCGTTTACCTGGATTCACTTTTTGTTTTCCTTGGTGGGTTTCCAGTTACACTTGATGTTCATCCCATAGACTTTTAGACTTTAATCGATCTTAAGTTTAGAATCAGGACTAGCATTTTTTATGAATATATCTTGACCTTATGCTCGAATTGGGGGAGATGCCCTGTCAACCAAGGGCTGGAAAAGTGGATGGCATATTAAACCGTGCATGAAGAAAGCATAACTTGAACTTTACTTAAAAAACCAGCACAAAAGAAGATGAATTTATGCCTCAAAAGGCATCACATTACTTTGCAAGCAAACATTCCTCACATTCCATCACGTTATTATATAAAACTTTCATCTAATGTTCTTTTAAAATTGTCAGAAACATCTCTTCTCTTCTGTCTTTCGTCATTCCTAGCATGGCCTCGACCAATTTTTTTCTGATTCTGGCCCTGCTTTTACCTTCACTTGCTTTATCTAATGTCACCTCTTCTATTGAACAAAATCTATCAGCACAAGCGTTGCTCACCCTAGTGTGTTCCAACCTTGAAAACCAAGACTCATGCCTGTCGAATCTACAGTCAGCCCTCGAAAATACAGGACCTCCACATCCAAATTCAGTCCTGCATGCAGCTCTTAGAGCCTCACTCAATGAAGCAAGACAAGCCATCGACTCAATAACGAAGTTCAACACGTTGTCTGTCAGCTACCGTGAACAAATAGCAATTGAAGATTGTAAAGAACTCCTCGACTTCTCAGTCTCTGAACTCGCCTGGTCTTTAGCTGAAATGAAAAAGATACGAGCTGGTGCAACGAACCCTCACTATCAAGGAAATCTAAAAGCTTGGTTGAGTGCTGCATTGAGTAACCAAGACACATGCCTTGAAGGGTTTGAAGGCACAGACCGCCACCTGGAATATTTCATCAAGGGAAGTCTAAAACAAGTTACACAGCTTATCACCAATGTGCTAGCTATGTACACTCAATTGCATAGTTTGCCTTTCAGGCCATCAAGAAACGATTCAGCAAGAAATGGAAGCTCAACGTCCAAGTTTCCAAAATGGATGACTGATGGTGATCAAGAGCTTATTCATAAGAGTCCGATTGGTATGCACGTTGATGCAGTTGTGGCACTGGATGGGAGCGGGCACTACCGTACAATCACAGAGGCAATTTATGCGGCCCCAAGTTATAGTAACAGGAGGTACATTATCTATGTGAAGAAAGGAGTTTACAAAGAAAATATAGATATGAAGAAGTCGAAAACCAACATTATGCTTCTTGGAGATGGCATTGGAGCCACCGTGGTGACTGGCAACAGGCATTTTATGCAAGGTTGGACTACTTTTAGGACCGCCACTGTTGGTAAGTACCCAACTCATGACTTCTAATGTATACGTTTTTTCTTATTTGGTCTATCATGCCGGACTTTTTGGGGTTCATACTTCACACTTCATTACTTGCAGATAATTTATGCTGAGAATTAATACTTGAATCATTCCTAGTGTCAAAAGTTTATCTTGTTCTATTGTTTAAACTCAAATTGATTCATTATTTACAAAGTAACAAATAATGCTTTGATGTTTAATGCATGTAGCTGTCTCCGGCAGAGGATTTATAGCAAGAGACATGACATTTCGCAACACTGCTGGACCCCAAAACCATCAAGCGGTGGCCCTCCGCGTTGATTCAGATCAATCTGCCTTCTTCAGGTGCAGCATGGAAGGCTACCAAGACACTCTCTATGCTCATTCTCTTCGACAATTTTATCGTGAATGCAATATTTATGGTACCATCGACTTCATTTTTGGCAATGGTGCAGCTGTCCTTCAAAACTGCAAAATTTACACGAGAGTTCCTTTACCATTACAGAAGGTAACAATCACAGCCCAGGGCAGGAAAAACCCAAATCAGGACACTGGATTTTCAATACAGGATAGCTATATTTTGGCTTCTCAACCAACCTATTTAGGCAGGCCGTGGAAATTATTTTCCAGGACAGTTTTTTTGAACACTTACATGGGTTCTTTGGTTCAGCCTAGAGGATGGCTTGAGTGGTATGGGAACTTTGCTCTGAACACATTGTGGTATGGTGAGTATAGGAACTATGGGCCTGGTGCAGCTCTATCTGGGCGGGTCAAATGGCCAGGTTACCACATCATTAGAGATGCTGGCACTGCAAACTACTTCACCGTCAGTCGGTTCATCGATGGAATGTCTTGGTTGCCGGCAACTGGAGTCAAGTTCAGAGCAGATTTAGTCAATTGAGTGACCAGAAGTTTGTCCCGTCTGCCTAACAAGGGGATCTATTTTGGCTCCTTCATTGATGTGTGTGTGTGTGCATATATGTCTACGCGCGTGCGCGCATTTTGACTACGTGCATTCTCTCTGTTTGTAGTTCAATTAGTAAATAAGAGTGATTCATAGAGAATAAAAATTCTGCTTTGTCATCATGCTTCTGGGCATTTTATCAGGAACTTTGAAATAGAGATAAAATAACACTCAATTGTATATGTTTTCATTATTTGTACGTTACTTATATACATAATCATGGAATTATAAAAATATATGTGGCCTTCTCATTATTTGTACAGTACTTGTACAAATAATCATGGAATTACAAAAATATATGTAGCCTTTTCATTCTTTGGCAATCGCAACAATAAAACACATTATAACATAAACAATAGATTTAGATTAAACACAATATGCCACTAAAGTGATGCTTCAATGGTTTGTCTTTCTCACAAATCAATACAAGAAAAAGATCCCACATCAATGGATAGTCACTTTCCCTGTTGTTGGCAAATATTTTTCATGGTATTTAATTATTAGTGTTGAATTAAAACCAATCAACTTATTTTCACCTGAGGTTTCTTTAAATGATAAAGGCCCACTCCAATAATTTCAAAAAGTCAAATGTCTACTCGTTAACTAAAGTTAGAAAGATATTTTTATTTTGAACAAAAATTTAAAAAATAATAAAATTAATTTTATAAAAATAATTAAAAAATAATAATAGAATAATAATTTTAAAAAATAGGCACCGCTACTAGCAGCATTGTTGGATCTGATTCCCTTGGTGTCGGATTTGGCTGCTTCTGCCATCTAGAATGACCAAAAAGAAGGTAGTTTTAAGCATATCAGTTATTTCCAATCTTCTTCGATGGTAGAGGTAGATTTGATTGTCTTCGTTATTGAGATGGTTAGATTCGGTCCTCAATAGAATTAAATGATTGTTTTTGATCACTTGGTTGGGTTAATAGCAGTTATTGTCGCAGGCGAAGTTGCCGATGACGGTGGTCATTTTTAAAAATTTTTTATTATATTTCTATATTTTTAAAAATTTTTTATGATTATTTTAATATAATTTTATATTAAATTTTATTTTAATATTAATATTATTTATTTTTATTAAGATCATGTTGGTCTTTTCAAAATATAAGGATGAATATTTGATTTTTTAAAATTTATTCACCGGAACCTTGTCATTTAAAGAAACCTTGGATATGAATTGTATAAACCTTGTCATTTAAGGATAGATATAAATTTTTTAAAATAGCCTGTTTGGCCTTTAACTAAACACCATAAACAGTAAATAACGTATTTGCTATAGTACTTGGTGTGATTTCCTTTGGTAGGATTCCTTTAGGTGGTAAAATTGTATAAAACTTCTTCTCGTAATTTTATTCTCTACTTAGATTCTTATAAAATTAGTATGTTCTATTTTTTGTAAACTATATTTCCCATCCTGAAGTACTAATTGTCAAACAAATTTATTTATAACTTTAAATTTAGTTGTCGAAACAACATTTTAGTTGCCTTTGGAGTAAATAAATCCTATGTTTATTTCACAACCAAATACTTAATTGTTGAAGCTGTAACAGCCCGATGTTAGAATGGTCTTTTTTAGGCCTTGAGTCGGGGTTAGAAGAAAGATTTCTCAGTTAGAAATCGGTTCCAGTGAGATAGGAGGGTAGAAATGTCTTTTATTGGCTTTATATGCAGCTTGTGGAAGGAGCACACCCATGCGTTCTCATGGGCACGCCCGTGCGTCCTTTTCTCGCCATGCACGCCCGTGCGTCTTATATGTACGCCCGTGCATGCCTGCTGGTATATAAACCAATGTTTTCCTCCTCCCGTTTCAGTCAGCTTTTCCCTTTTCTTTTCTCTCCAGGAAACCCTAGCTTTTTAAGGGAGAGATTAGCCAGCTTTAGCAGCCATTCTAGCCAAGTTTCAGCCAAGGATAGAGAGATAGAAGATCTTAGCAGCTCCAGGTAAGTATTCTCTTACATTTTCCCATTTTCCTTGGGTTTATGTTTCCTTGGTTGGATGTTTTCAGTGATTGATGAATGTTTTTAGCTTATTAGCAGTGTATGTTGCATGCTAGTATGTTTGATTAGAAATGTGATGAGTTTGGGTTGAGTTTTTGGTGTGATCTTGCGGATTTCGGCCGTGGGTGTCGAAAGAGGGCTGGATGCACGCCCGTGCATTCTGGTTTTGAGCAAGGTCACGACCGTGTATACGAGCATGCATGACCAACTTTTGTGAGGGGTCACGCCCGTGCGCCCGAGGGTCACGACCGTGCGTTAGCCAAGAATGAGATTTTAGCCAGATTTCTAGAACCTTGCACGGTTGGGCTGAACCCCTGACACACAGCCCGTGCATCTGCATGCACGCCCGTGCATCCGATAGTGCATGCCCGTGCGTCTTAGTAAAATGAGAAGAAAATGAGAAAAAAGAAAAGAAAAGAGAATAAGCAGAATTTCAATAACAAGAAAGAAAAGAATAGAACAAGAAACTCATCACCAAACTTAAATAGCGTAATCTAGTGATAGCTTACGATTAGAAAACAGAAATAAAGACAGAATCAGAAAACAGAAAAAGAAACAGAAAACAGAATACGGAAAAAGAAACAGAAAACAGAAAACAGAAAACAGAACAGAAACAGAAAGAGAACAGAAAACAGGAAAACAGAATTAGAAAACAGAACAGAAAGAAAAGAGAATTTAAAAGATAACATGCATGAATAACATCATTTAGCATAGCATATTAAACAGTATTTTCAGAAAAGGGATCGAGTGATCTATTTGCATCAATTTTCAGCATTCAGGGCTCAATACCCGAGTCAATCATTGAGGGTGAATTCAATGGGGCATCTGTGGGATTTCAGCTTTCTGACTTCAGTCAGATTGGTTAGATTTCAGCTTACTGATCCGAGAACTAGTATGGTAGGATATTTTAGCTTACTAACATTTCGCTGGTATGGTTTAGCCCACTTGGTCAGGATGTCGAATCCCTGTTTTCATCAGTCTGATCAGTATAGCAGGTATCTTCGGATACAGAGATTTCAAAACAGATTTCATAAACAGTTTTCAGAAACATGTTTTCAGTAAACAGGCCCAAGGGTAAATAACATGATTTCAGCATACCATAGTACATAGTATATGTCATGACAGAGCATACAGACAGTAAGAACAAAATCATGTCAGATAAGAAATAAAAAGAAAGAATAAGCTGCACGGTATACGTCAGAAACAAAGAAATAAAAGAATTCGGCTAATCTTATCAGAACACAAAATTAATAAGAAAAGCAGAGGATTAGAAGAAGCTATTAGACTATTAGGAGCTTAGTTAAGTTTGCCTAGATAACAGTCAGTCAGCAGCAGTAGCTTAGTCTAGAGCCTACCTGAGGGTAGAGGTAGGAGATGCTTACTGAGTGACTTGTCATTCATTCCCCGTTGTTTCCTGTTTTGCAGTTTGGTGTTTCGAGGAGCTGAGCTTGGAGCACGAGATGACTGGTGTGTGAGATATGGCTTGAGCGGGTTTTCACCCGAGTTTTCAGTTATATATATATATATATATATATATATGTATGTATGTATGTATATATGTTCAGTTTTCAGCAGATAGCATGTTTGTGGCTCGCATGCTTTAGATTGCTCATGCATTCGGATGTACAGTATCATTATGTTTCAAATATTATTATTATTATTTTATAAACATATGAGTTTTATTTCAGGATACTGCACAGTGAGTTTTATATTCCCACCACATTTATAAAACCGCTTCCGCATATTTCGCTTAGCGCAAAGTAGTAATACCCATCATATATATATTAGATATATATATATATATATATATATATTATTTATTTATATTTATATAAAGAAAGAAAAAAAAATGGTCTACAGTAATATATAGCAGACGAGGTATTACAGAAGCAAAATTATTTGCAAAAAAAAAAAGAATTGTTATAGAAAATTAATTTCAATGTTAAGTTAAAATAAAGGCTAAAGGACTTGTTCCCACCCATAGTTTGAGGAGGGGACAAAGTGCCACCCCTAAGATTCTAAAAACCTAGTCTCTCACCATTTAGAGTATTTTTTATAATTTTTATACTAAAATGACTAAAATACCTTTTTAAAAATTAAAAATTTATAATAAAATTATAAAATAATTTTTAAATATAAATATTTTCAAAAAATATTTAAATTTTTTTAAAAAAATTTAAAAATTTTAAAAAAGGAAAGCATCCACTGCCACCGGTGTCGGTAACAGTGGCTTCCATAAAGGAGCCAGGTGGCCATTTTTAGTCACCTGATTCCAGGGGAGGTCTGGCTGCCTTCATCAGAAAGAAAGACTAGAAACGGTCAGTGGGATCAAGAGCGACTCTTTTCGACTGATTTTTCTGGCGGAGGTGGGCGGATCTGACCACCTCCTCCAAAACTAAAGGCGGTTAAATCTAGTTGTCTCTACCGAACGGAGAGGCTAGATCTAGCCTTCCCTAAAACCAATTGACTAGAAACGGCCACTTGGCTTTGTTAGCTACGACCATCGCCGTCGGCATTAGCGGTAGTGGCTGGTTGGCTTTTTTCAAAACTTGAAATTTTTTTTAAAAATTTTATATTTATATAAAATTTATTTTATTATTTATAAAATTTTAATCTCAAAATAACAAAATTACCCTTGAATAGTTACTATTCACTATTATAATTAATATTAAATTTGGTTAAATGATGAAAAACTAATTTTTTAAAACTTAGAGGGTGAGATCTGTCCCCGCCTCAAACTATCGGTGGGAATAAGTCTTTTGGTCTTAAATAAAATATTTATAGATACAATTACTAATAGAATTAAATGATCATTTTCGATTACCTGGTTAGGTTAGTCTCAACCATCGCGGCTAGTCATACTGTTGATGACGATGATTACTTTTTAAAAATTGTATTTATTTTATTTTTATATTTTTAAAAATTTTTAATTAACTTTTAAAATTATTATTATTATTATTTTAATATTATTTTATATTAAATTTTATTTATTTTTATGTTTTGAGGAAAATATTAAAAAAGTTAGAAGAAAGGTTAGTATTTGGACTTGTCATTTAAGGGAACCTTGCATGGGACGTTTGGCCCGTGTAGTATTGATGTCACAAAGAATCATGAGGGATCAGTAAGGGAAACAAAAAGTTTTTGTTACATACTCTGAATCCAAACAATTTTAGCAACTACAAAAGCAACAACACTGTATTCAGTCTCTGCGCTGTATCGGGATACAATGGATTGTTCCTTAACAAACCAAGAAATTAAACTAGGACCGAAAAAGTCACAGAAGTCCTGTTATTCAAACCAAACATGTTCATGTTTGTTTTTGGGCTCGGCTTGTTTGAGTATGGTTTGTTGGAGATGCTGGCGAAGCGTAGACGAATACGAACAACAGTTCGGTGGTCAGGTGAAAACAAAATGAACCTGAATGCATGTGATGAACAGTTCATTTGAATCGCAAGCAACTTGTTGACAAAATAAAATTGTTTGTCATATTTAGCAAGTGTCAAGTAAAATTTTCGAAAATTTCTAATTTCTCTCAAATTTGTTCTTTCGTTTCGTTTTTGTTTCCATTGTTGGAATTGTTCAAATATAAATTAAATAAATTTGAATTTTAAATAAAATTTTCAAAGATTGTGTTTTAAATTGCAACTCTTCATATGATAGCTTTTCACACCAAAAGTTGTAATGAACATTTACAACTTTTAGTGTTGTAACCTTTCACACTAAAAGTTACAATTTTTCATCAAAGAAATGCAACTTTTCATTCCTATATAAATGCCACAAAATTCATTTTTTCATATACTTTTCATCTCTTACTTCTTCTCTTTCTGAAAGATCAACTACTCTCTTGTATCCCTCATTGAATTTCTTCACTGTTTGCTAAGTGCAGAAATTCACAAGGCTTGTCATATCCACTAAAGCTATTTGTAATTAATCCTATAGCAATCTCAAGAGGAGAGGGAGCTGTGATGATGTGGCACTTCTTTGCCATGTGTTCTGCTCTCTCAGTCCTTTTGAAAAGTCAAAGTTTTTATTAAAAAAAAGGATGCGGCGTCGTTTCTGCTGGAGGAGAAAAAATATAATTTGTGTTTGGTTACATAACAAACAAATGCTGCTCTCTTTTCTGTTAAGGTGCGATGCTTGACCCTTGTTTCTGTTTTTCTTCTCCTCAACTGAAGATTCTGGACAAGCTTGATCCAGTGGCTGGAAGGGGACTTGCTGATTCCAGGTGGAGGCTGATGCTGAGTCCTGTAGCAGTATATATTCACCCTTGATTAATAAAGGGAGGGTGTGTTGACTGTAACAAAAAAGGGGGGAGAGGCTAGGGTTTTTTTTAGGTGTGTTCTTTCCTGTATTTTTCTGGGATTTATCAGAGGATATCAAGCTCTGTAATCTGAAATACTTTCTGATTTAATGAATTTCAACCTTACCTTGGGAGAGTGGATGTAGGCCATGAGTGCCGAACCACTATACATGACTGTGTCATCTTGCTTGCTGTGTTTCAGATTATTTTTTATTTCTTCATCATTTTTTGATGCCTATGATATATTCTATTTGCTCATTCAACAGTTAATTTTTGTTTCTGAGTGCATTAAATCTGTCTTCAAGCCTTGAAATCTCTACAGGAGCAAATATCGTTTTTAGGAAAATGATTTACGTGTTTCAAGCCTACCTACACCATTCTTCTTTATCACTAACCTTTAATACTTTTATTTCTCTTTTAGTTTTGTTTGCAGTCTTCAAGAATCAAATCTCCAACATCCATTCCATTTCCTTTGTCCGAAAACTGAAGTTGTAGCAAAGCGAAACCAGAGATTATGCTGCCGCCATCAACCCATATCTGGAGCTGCGTCTCCACTATAAGGAATTTCAGAGTTGTGTTTGTGTATGTTGTGCTTGTAGCTAAGTGCTAACGACGTCTCCCATTTCCAACAGCTCAGAGTCTAACACGGTGTCTTTCTTTGATATGTGTTTTTTAATGTGTGTACATTAATTGGAAATACACGATGGAATGGAACTGGATTTAGGGTTTTCGTCCAGTTCTTAAGCCTTAATTTCATTGGAATTCACTGTTGCATTGCATTGAATATTTGAATGGAACCTGTTGCATCTTAAATTAATGGTAATGCGTTAATGTCATTCACATTCACTTTATGACTGGCATATTTTTATTAGTTAGGCATACTGTTTTAAATCAAACCAATATGGCAACTTAGGAAGGGTATTAAATGTCCAAATCTTGAAATAGAGGAACTCATGAATGGCAAATGCAGTGCAGAACAGGACCCATTTGCATTCTTTCAATTGATAGCGCTATTTTGTTGCGAATATGAGCTGCAAATGTTGTTGTTGCATTTATCCAATAAGCTCAATTCAAAGAGGACTCTTTTATTAAAATTTAAATGGGTTGGTTGCATCTATATAATAAAACATATAGGCAAGCATTTAAAGAGTAATCTTCACTTGCTATTTTGAGGTCCAGCCCCCATTCTAAACTTGTCAAAATAATCTTATTCTTCCAGGTTCATGAGGTTCACACTTTATCATTTTCATTGTGGCAGTCAATCATGATTTTGGCATTCATCCTAGCTTTCTGCTATCTTCTTCCGCTTATTGTCGCTAACTTCATCATGTGTATGCTAATTTATTTATTTGCTTATTTTACTTTGATATTCCATTATGCAACTGAAGTGAGATGAAGCATACTCCACTAGTCTTTGTTCCACAATTCCACTATCATCAATTTGTTCTGCATAAAAAGTAAGCAAGATATATGCAAGAGATGATTTTATATATGTGTGTGTTTGTGTGTGTCACAGATAAGACATGATGGCTTGAAGAAACTTGAACCAAGGATTATCTCATGCATCAGCTCCAAGAGGTGGTACTGCTACTGATAGAGGACTTTCCAGAGTCGGGAGGTCAATGTTGTTGTTATCGAAGGGGAATGCCCTTGCGACAGGCTATTTTAGGAATGCTTAGGGTTTTTCTTGACCATTTCAAGTTGGATAAGTCTCAATAGGTTTCTAAGGGTGAAAATAGTAAATTTTAGTAAAGTAGGAATGCATAAGTTTTATATGGATGTATATCAACATGATTATTAAAGGTTTTAAGAGTGAGATAAGTTATAGATGTTTTGAGATGATAATTTAAATATGTTTTCTCATGAGTTTATTATGAGATATATTTTCATGAGGGTAAATACGAGAAAACATTTGTGAATTGCACTTGTTAGAGTCCGCAGCAGAGCATTGCATTTGTAATAGACTGTTAGTATATATGTATTATGCTTTTGAGCCAAGATATTTAACCCTTGTATCTGATAAACACAACTTACAATTTATAGATGATGATTTATACTTTTACAAATAGTTTTACAATTTCAATTACATAGTTTTTAGTTGCATGAGTATTATACTCATAAGTACCATGTAAAGATCACAGATAGTCTAATAGGATTAAGTTTTATCCTTGATGGTGAGTTAAGATGGTTTTCTAGTCACCTATGTTAATGTAGTAAGGAAATAAGATATAAGATAAAAGTATTGAGGTTAAGATGATGTTATGTAAATAATAAAAGGTTTGGGTTAAGTTATAATAGTATTTTCTACTTATTGAGTGTTTATCAATCATTCCATTTACCTTTATCTTGCAAGTGCCCAAGGTTAGTGATTGGTCGGTGGAGTGGTGAGGTACTTGTGTCATTGCTCAATCAATTGGCCAATGTGGATGAGCTAGACATGGGATGTGGACTTCGTTTTAGTTTCGTTGTATTTTATATATTTAATTTTAACTACGTACGTTGATTTCAACTTTATGGATATATGATGAAGTTTTATTTAACAAAGTTTTGTTTTTACATTATCCTTTCTATTAAAAATTTTGAGGATGGTTGTTTTATAATGTTTACTGTTTTTGCTTATGAGATAAGATTCTTCCCTTGAAAGGTTAAATATTTTATAATAGTACTTGTAAGGATAGAGAGATATTATGTGACACATCTCCTACTATAACATTTGCAAAAAATTGAAGTACTTAGTGATCTAACGAGTTTCCTATTTAGTGCTTGTCACTTTAGTTTTGATTTCATAAATTTGAGCAACATCACGAACTTTTAAGTATGTAATATTGATGACCTCCTAAATCTCTTTGGCAGTACTCAGAAACATATTAATATCACTTATCTTTGGCATTATTGAATTCCATAGCCAAGATATCACCGTAGAGTCTTCTTCGTCTCAAACAAAAAATTCTGGATCCTTTTCCTTAGGCCAAGTTCTAAGTATATGACTCACTTTGTCTCTTTCTCTAAAAATGTGCAATTGAGACCACCTCAAATAGTTCTTTCCATTTAGTTTATATGCTTTTTGGATGTTTTACAACTTATTGCTTTGAATTTGGATATCTCCTTCAACAATCGTGGTGATATTGTGAGAGGCGTAGATTGAAGATCAAGAAAACCTGATACCATGATATACAGATTGAATTTTATTATATATTTTTTATGAATAATTTTGATTCATATCAATAGATGATTGAAACATAGAACTAAAAATTAAGAACTAATTGTGGAAATTAAAAACTAATTCGATTGGTTTTCTTATCGAAAAGTAGGAAACAAAACAAAGGAAAATATGTTGAACCCTAAGTCCCTAAAAAAGTAATAACAATCTACCATTGTCTAAATAAGAGGGAAAATTGTATTTCTTAAACCGTCCCAAATCCCATTTCCACCTTATTCGAAAGTCATTTTGCTATTGATCATTCTTGTGTATGTGCTTTTTTATGTCCTCCCAAGACTTGCAACGTAAAAAAAATTTGTTGCAGAAGTTGCATGAGAAGGTTTTTCTTCCTTTCTTCTTTTTGCTAAAGAGTTTGAGTTCAACATCGGATCCGCTAATTCAAGTATTGTAACAATTAAACTATACTTTTTTTTGTTTGATAGTTACATCGAGATGGTCTTCTAATTTTAGACAAAAGTAGCTCCTCTTTTGCTTCAGTTAACCTCAAATTTTCTAACTAATATAACAATTAAAACCCTTAAACCATTTCTTGATTCTTCTCTCTTATAAATTTAAAACCTTTTCATCAAGCTTCATGGCAGTTCTTAGGATAGATAAATAGGTGTAGATTAGAACCGAGTTATTATAAAAAATTGTGAGTAGATTTGAAATTGATTAGGGTAAAAGATGCCTTCTTATTATGAGGAAAATGATAGTGACAGGAAGAAGAAGCTTGCTGTTATGGCGATTTCAAGTGTTCTCATGATTGGCGTGGTGGTAGTGGTCACCGTCGCCCTCATTAAGGGTGGTAATTTTCAAGAGAAGTCACCTGAAGTTACCAAAGACTGTGAAGTAACAGCCAAAAAGAAAGCAATTAAAGCCGTTTGTCAACCCACTGAATTTCAGAAAACTTGTGTTGATAGCCTAGAAGCTGCCACCGGAAACGACACCACCGATCCCAAAGAACTCATTGGAATTGCCTTCAAGATCGCGAAACAACACGTTGAGGAAGCTGCAAAGACTTCAACCGCGATTAGAGAGCTCCAAAAAGACCCGAGAGCTCAGAAAGCTCTCCAGGGTTGTAAGGATCTAATGTATGACGCCGTTGATGATTTTGAACGCTCATTTCGAGCGTTAGAAAAAATTGGAATTAAAAAAATTTGCAAGGCACTGGATGATTTGAAGACATGGCTGAGTGCTACAATAACTTACCAGGAAACTTGCCTAGATGGGTTTGAAAATACAACTGGTAACGCCGGAGAGAGAATGAAGAAGGCATTGAAGACCTCAATTGAGCTCAGTGTCAATGCCATTGCTATGGTGAACGAGTTATCTTCTGTTCTTGGATCAATAAACATCGGTCATGTAAATAATATTGTCGGAAGTCGTCGCCTCCTTGAAAGAAACATTCCTGTACTAGGCCATGGCGATAATTATCCTGTGTGGCTTGAAGATGATCCTGAAGGGAGACGGAGACTTGTTGCCTTGCATGAACCGCTTCAACTCAAGGCTGACATCGTTGTAGCCAAGGATGGAAGTGGAAATTTCACCACCATTAATGAAGCAATAAACTCTCTTCCACAGAAGAGCAAAAACGAAACTATAATATACATCAAGGAGGGAATTTATGAAGAGAAAGTCTTCCTCAATAAGTCTTATGCCCATGTGATCATGGTCGGCGATGGCGCTGAAAAGACCAGAATCACCGGAAGTTTGAACTTTATCGATGGCACACCCACCATGCAAACCGCCATAGTGTGTAAGTTCAGTTACACATAATTACTTGAAAAAGTAGCATCTTCTAAAATACTTTATCTAAAATCTTATAAATACTTTCCAAATGTAATAGGAAAATACTCACAAAAAGTCATCTAACAATGATTTATTGAATGATATTGCAGCTGTTCTTGGGGATTATTTTATGGCCAAGAACATTGGATTTGAGAACACTGCAGGGGCCATTAAACATCAAGCTGTGGCCTTGAGGGTCGGAGCTGACATGTCCATCTTCTACAACTGCACAATGGATGGATATCAAGACACACTCTACACGCACGCCAATCGTCAATTCTACCGTGACTGTAATATCTCAGGCACTATCGATTTCGTCTTCGGTGACGGTTCCGCCGTCTTTCAAAATTGCAAATTCATCGTCCGCAAACCCATGGACAACCAGCGTTGCATTGTCACCGCCCAGGGCCGGAACTGGACTCACCAGCCCACCGCAATAGTCATCCAGAACAGCTCAATCGTCGCCGATCCGGAGTACTATCCTGTCCGGCAAAAAATCAAGTCGTATCTTGGAAGACCCTGGAGAATCTATTCGAGAACGATTATTATAGAGACTTTAATCGATGATTTGATTCAACCTGAAGGATGGTTGCCCTGGAATGGCGAATTCGGAATCAAGACTTGTTACTACACGGAGTTTAATAACTATGGCCCTGGTGCGAACAAGACGGGGAGGGTAAAATGGGATGGAGTTAAGACCATTTCTTATGAAGAAGCTAAAGGATTTACACCAGCCAATTTCTTTGAAGGAAATATTTGGATTAAACCCAGTGGGGTTCCTTATGTTCCTGAATTTGTTTCCTGCAAAACACCCGGTTATTCTAGCAATGGGACGGAAGTAGCGGCGGCTCCAACACCAACTACCGCGGATCCTCCCCTTGGCGGCAAAGTAGCCCGGACTTCAGAAGTGGCGGATTCACCTCTAAACGATTATTCATTGACGAGTCAACCTGTAGAGGCTCCTTGGAATGCCGTGTTGGGTGAAACCGTAGAGGCTCCCTGGAATGCTGTGAAGGCTCCATCTCCGAGCACCTCCTGGGAGTTGTAACATAATTGAATTGTTATAATCTTCGTTTGATTATTTATTTATGAGATTTATATATGTAGTGATCAAATCGTTGTCTTAAATACGAGTCAATGCAATTGAAAATCGTATGTATTTTTAGTAATATATTTCAGTTTCGAGATGAAATCTTAGGAAATTTGGAATGATATTAGTTTTATTTTTTTGTATTTAATTACTGTGC
>JAJEJH010001773.1:0-17716 GCA_026122585.1 Anacardium occidentale
GAAGAAACATTTGGAGGCAGCAATTTGAACAATTTGCATCCCAAAATGAAGAATCATAAAGAGAATTGTCCCATTCAAAAAAAAGAAATCCACGTTTGTTAATTTCAAAAATCTGAACTTTTTTTATAGATTATTATCATAGCATAACTTTTAACAAATTATGTGTCGTTATTCTATAATTCTACAACTTTTTGTGCACTCTTTACTGTCCTGAAACAAGCGCTCTGCCTCAATTTTATGTTTGCTATAGCAGGAAGCAAGTGAACCGTTGATTGAATTCAATTTAGAGTATTCTATTTGGATACAAGAGTCCTTAAAAAATGAAGCTAAAAGTTCGCTCCTGTTTTTACCTCGAAGGATTTTTCAGCTTTTTTGTGCGAAAAAAAGGTAATTGAGTAAGTTTTCGATTCAAATTTCAATATTTTGCAATTATTGATACATATATTCACTTAAGTTCCTTCATAATCTTTGGTTACCGGATTTGGGTCGATTTTGTTGTTCAGGTGGACTGAAAGTGACTATGATTCAAAGATTATAATTTTTTTTCTCCAGCATCATTGCAGCAAATTTGGTAACATTTTTGCACTAAACCTTTTAACAGTTGATGATTGCAAATCATTTCAGTTTCTCGCATCTAATTGTATATCTTGTTCTTGGTGTTATATATGGAGTCCATCAAATCTGATGCTCAAATTACCAAACACGAGTTTCAGTTCTATATATACATATATTCTTCATTATTGTTTCAAGAAAGGAAGTTTCAACTTTTTGATTTGAAATCTTTGCATCTTTTCTATTGAATCAATCTTTCTTTTCTCTTACACGAACAATACAATACAGGACCATAGCACCTTGGTTTTAATGATTTTGTTATCACAATGCAATGATTTAAGGATAAGGTAAGCACATGAAGAATTTATCTTTTTATGTAATAAGTTATTTCATTTTTCTGAAAGGAATTCCATTCAGCAAGATGAAGGTGTTGTTTTGTTGCCATTTCTAAATTGATTTGTCAGCTTCAGCAGTTACGTTGAAGTTATTATGCTATCCTCTCTTAAGTAGAACAACTAGTCAAAACATTTGATGTTCGTCAATTGCAGGTACATGAGATATTCTTTCTTATTTAATGTAGTCTTATTTTATGCTTCCTCAATACAATTTCCTCTTTTTCTTGGAGGTTAATTTGTCTTCAACATTAAAGGTAATTTCTAAGATTGGAGTGTTAAGGTGGACATTGCTTCAATGAACCGATGTATCACCTTGGATGAAAGAAAAATGTCTTGCAGTTGTTACCAGTAAAGAGTTAAAGCAACATTTTTAACTTGAAGAAAATGAAGTGATGTCGCTTGTGGTAAGTTACTATTTATAACGGTATGACTATTTCATTTTGGATAAGCAGTTCTTGAAGAGTTATGAGGTCTCTGTAAAATGACAAACTCACTTCTTTTCTGCAGAATCTGAGAGGGCAAAAATATGCAATATCACTTCTCTTGAACTTCCGGAGGCAAGGAGCTATCCTGTTCTTAAATCTTTTTCAAAGAGAGCTCGCTGGATATGTTGATCTCATTGTCACACCATTGCAACGTGAATATAATGTGATGATAACAAGAATTTTAAGGCTGAAAAATTGTGCAACAGAACAGCAAATGTAGGCAGTAAGAATTTGGCAAATTATGAACATATGCGTTCACATCTTGTTTTGATGTGCACACATACATTTATCCTGCATGTGTGGACATGATTGCATTTTGTGTAAACTTTTGGATGTTGATTTTCCATTTAAGTACAACTTTTAGCTTCTTTTTCTGTATTTGAATTTGTTCTTTGTTGTCCAAGTGTACTGTTGAGACTCTATACAAGTGCTCACCCTCTTTGGGAATTTAAGCTTCTTCCAGTTGATTTTTTTTTTTTTTTTTTTGTTTACCTAATTAAACACCCTTTCTCGCACTGAAATTTGCTTGAGTTTGTTGTGCTTAGGTCATTTGTAACTTTGTGCAACTTGTTTATGATCTCTGAATATGTACTCTTTCTCTTTCAAGTTTGTTAGTTGGTTCAAATCGTGAGATACGACTCTATGGCTGGTACTGAAAGCAAGTTCAAGACCAACAACTGAAAGGATTTCAGCATGAAGTTAAAAAAGCATTTGATCAACCTGAATGAGACACTCGATATATTTCAGATATAGATATGAACTAGTAAAAGTAAGAGAGTTTTAAATTTAATTTAGTGAACACAGAGTGTTTGCTTTTTATGTTTAATTTCAGCTTTGTAACTAACAATTGAGTGTTTGTTTGATGATTTGGTTTGAGCTGGACATGATCCCATGGATGTAGGTTAAGATAGATCTTAGCTGAACTATGTAAATATTCTTGTGTCTTCTTTACTTTCTACACTTAATTTTTATGTCGAGTACGGTGTCTGAGAGCGAAGTGAGAGACAAATTTCCCCAGCCTAATCTTAGATAAACAGCCACGCTTCATTATTTTCTGGTTCTAGCGCTTTCTGCAAATCCACTGTCGGTATTTGTATAGACCAAATAAGCATTTAACCTGACTGCCAAAAATATTCTTCATCTCTGCACTCCCTTCACAGAAAAAGCTCCTTCTATTTCTTTTCTCTTTTTTAAATCTCTTTCATTTATATTTTTATAATTAACATCATTGAAGAAAAAGATGAATTCATAAATTAAATTATTAATATTTAATATCACATCTTAAAAAGATAAACCATTTCTCGCAAGCATTAATATTCTCTCCTTATCTGAGTTTTTACCCTTAACTAGAAGTAAATCTCAATCACATATAATCAATAAAATACGTGTGATCCATGAAACATCATAAAAAAGCTCAACTCACATTCAGCAAGTACTCATAAGAAATTATGCTTTGCATTCATATCACACTTCAGCTATTCAGAACCCTCCCTTTGCAAACAAATATCAGGATGGTACAGGAGAACAGAGTATTAAAATTTACATAATACTCCCAATTTGACTGATTAACAACTACATATTTCAGTTTTCACCGGAGCATTCAACTCAAAGAACAACTTGATTTACAGAAAAAAAAAAATGGTGCAAAGCTAACTAAATTAATCTTCCTAAAAATGAAGCTAATACATAAATGGCAAGTCAAATATCTTTGATTAATGAGAAGTTAATAATGGAAGGAGCCAAGTAAAGAACCCAAGATTTGTTTCTCCCTTCAATCGTTGCGATGAGTATTCCACCATCATATTCCAAAGGTCTCCAACTGTCCATCCATGAGAAAGAATCCACTCTGTCACCTGCATTTCAATGTCAAACAAATTCTCATCACTAGACATATATTTAGCAAATTAGGATCATGCGGCAATGTAATAGAGCCACATTACATAATGGTATAAAACATATAGCCTTTCACAAGAATTATGAGGATTCATAATGATAATTAAGTGAAGTACAAATGACAATTGCAAGAACAATACAAGTACCTGGCCCAGGTTCTGCAATCCCTCCATGCCACATGTGTAGTATGACATAAAAGGTCTTAAAGCCTGGAAGAAACATATTAATTTTTTTTTTATAAATACCAGTTTCAAAAAACAAACCAAAAAATAAGGTAGGAGAGATGCAGTTTCTCTATCCTTGTTGCTTTTCTAAAACTAAACATCTCACATAAATAAAAGAATCACCAAAACCCTGCACTAAAAAAAGTTAGGAACTTCCCAGAAAATTAAGGCTTGGTCTACTAACCCTTCCACCCAACAGATGATGTACAATGAGTATCTTGGTTATATATATATATATATATTCTTCATAAGGTGGGAATTTATAGCATTGCCTTTATAAAAGAAGGAATTTTCTTATAAAGAACAAATTACCTGCGAAGCTGCAAGCCACTGAATTATAGCCTTCAGTTCAGGATCTCCCCCAAAAGCACCACATCCCCAATTCCCAGTCACAATCCCCACATAATCCTTATGGTTCTGAAACTGACTACTCTTCTGATCAGAATTTCTGAGCATTAGATTGACAGATGTTCCTTCATGTGTTTCAATGGCAGTTGAGGAAGCTTCATGTAACTATTAAAATGAGAACTAAGAAAACAATTAACATTCTTTGAGCACTTATACAGCAGCAAGTTCAATTAATTCTACATTTGCAGAACTTCAAATGACACTATCAGATTATAAAAGCTAATCCAACATGTCCGCCAACATCCTATAGATATGCAGATAAATGATTATATTTTACAGAAAATTACTAGACAATGTAATCAAGAGCTCGCACCAAAAAATTATTCCCTGGTACATTGTCTTTATCCTTGGCTTCATCAAGTCCCCTGTCTGGAAAAAGTCTCTCATATTGGCCAAATTTAGATTGACCAATAAACCCACAAAATGCCTTGTTTGTCTCCCTATCAAAAGAAACAAGTATGCAAGATGTTGATTTAGCACATATTATATTTGACTAACAAGGGGAAGAAAAAGAAAGGGAGGAAGAAAAAGTGCAGCAGATTTTACAGAATGAAATAGCATAAACCCCTTCTACTTTTGTCTCATGTGCCTAATGCTTCTAGATATAGGAACAAACTGCATAAGCCCATAAGAAAAAAAAAAAAACCTTCAAACTAGAGAAGTATGCAACATGTGATTTGAGAGCAACATCACTCAACAAATCAGTAACTTGGATGAATATTCTGACCAATTTGAGGTTTCCAATGAAACTGACATGTGTTCTTGTAGTGTGTATTTGAGTTGTTAAAAAAAATGCATACCGAAGGAGGTATTTTAGTGCATATTGTTTCGTTCCAGGCCAGCATAATGCATCTATAGCAATTATCCTCATTTTCCTTCTCCCAAAAACATCAACATTCCTTTTATCAACATGATCACCAGCAAAACGAAATGATGAGGCATACCTACACCATATAAAGATGATACATTGACCAAAGTCAACTACAACACAAGTCAATTAAAAATAAATTATATACATATGCTTAATACTACCAACTTTTAGGGATATAAAAGATTTAAATCATCCATGTATGATAAGAAAGGATGAAAATCAAATAAAATGCCTACCTAAAAAATGATGACATAACACATCAAGATAGCATGCTGGTAATCAGGTTTTATAATTATTAATTTATGGTTAAGTCCCAACTAAGAGTTTGTTGCAACATAAAGATTTCTAAACTGCTCAAATTTTACATATATTTTCGATAGTCATAAATGCATAAGAAGAATTAAAATATTGCACTTTTTTGACAAAGAGCTGTTTTTAGTTTCAAAGAAGCATCTAATTTTAGAAAAATTTTACTTTCACATTACACACATAGTTGGAACTGTGATTAGATGGTTTATTATGTATATATTAGTATACCCAAGCAACACTGGCTTCATTGCAATTACATAAAAACAGCCAATGTATAAATAAGAAACATATAAAGTCAACAAAGCATCACATTATATATCTGTATCCTATTGAATCAAATCATGGAACATTTCACTGAGTAAGACTTACCCATTATATTCTGAGAATCTTTCTGCACCAACAATTTCTATAGCCTCATTGTCACCCATGGAAGGCAAGAAAAGCATCCCAGCAATTAATTCTGGATTGATCATGAAAAGGATCTCTTCCTACATAAGATCATAGTGATAATAAACATATGAAGAAACCACAGATTCTACAATTGAGTCAATTGCCAAGAAGATAATGGGAAGGTACATATTGCAGGAAAACAGCTTAACAGAGAAGGCCTGCATGCCACACGATCATATCCTTGGAAACTAAATTGAAATATAGGTGATGAAAAACACTTTATTAGGCACAAACCATGGACTCCACAATCTTAGAATTTAACAAAAAAACTTACCTGTACACAGCCCCTATGAAGTGCACCACCTCCAATATACTTGTTTGCAAAATCCACTTGAAGAGAATCAGTGGAGTGATCTTCTATTAAGCCTAAACTGTGAGCCTACAATGTATAAAATTGCCTTATCAATAGCTAAAAATTGTGAAACTAAACAAATAAAATTGAACACAATAATTATAGAAGTATATTGAATTACCTCAAAAGGACAGAGGGGCATGATGGATTTGCTCCAAGAATCAGCATCAGGATAAGAGATGAACAAAGGACGATGGTCTAACGAAAGAACCTTTCGCTCAAATGAGACAAATCCAACAGGCATACATGAAGATATCCTTTCAAAATAATGTACAATGCACTTTATTTTATTTTCCTGACTTTCACTATAACTTTCATATAGACTCCTGAAAAAGATAATAGTTTTACACAATTCATTTACTAGCTTCAAGAAATTCAAACAAAAAAAAAGATGTCAAAGTTGACATTTGTAAGAGTTTCATACAAAATAAACCAAAGTGAAGAAGAAATCTGTTGATTTCATTAGACAAACCCAAGCCCATGAAAATGAAAATCAACCATAAAGCAAAATCGCTAACTCATGAACTAAAACTTTATGTTTAAAAATAGCACCTGCTCATTCTGAGACATTAGAACTATCAGGTAAGCATGGAAATTCCTAATATTTGCTTATTACAAAAAACGATAATAATCTTTAACTAAGTACTTTCAAATCCTAGCTATTGATGAAAGACACTCTAGCCATCACACTATGCAAATATCCACAAGCCTAAATATCACACATATTCAAATATCCGTATTTCTCTACGATATTTCTAACATGCATGATATATTTCAAATGGTCCACTAAAAAGCTTAAGGTTACATACGCAAACAATTCATCAAAGTTGATGGTTGGAAGATGGTTTGAGCCTCTATTAGTGACGGGGAACAAACAAAAGAATGAGCAAGCAAGAAGAGCACCAATCAATTCCTGAAAGGCAACATTTAAGCAATCAATGATTATACTGTAGAAGAGAAACAACCGAAAACAAAGAATAACAAGCAATGAGACTAGTAGAAAAGACCAAGAAACAATACATATGATGATAAGGTGGTGTCTTATCTAATACTACTATATAACACAAGAAGCCCTAATGCAACTTACATATAGCATCTTTTAGTAGACCTAAAATATATCTTAGCTTTGACAGAGCATTGAATTGTATGTCTAACCATTGATAGACCAAATATAAAGATACCTGGCTGAGGAACACTATGCCTGCTTCTTGTTGACCCAATATGCGAAGGCCTGTTTTGTTGCCGAATCTCTTAAGAAAATCATCTGCATTTTGATAGTGACTTTCTAATAGAGAGGGCAACTGCAAGAGAAAATTTGCTAGTGCTGGAAGAACCACTCCAAACCACTTTGTTGATTCTGCCCGAGATATAAGCTGCATAATCCTCGTTATTCAGCTTAACAGATAATAATGTCTTATGCAATTAGATCCTAGTTAATCAGTTCACTAACATCTTATGCTTATCCAAATCATCTTCAAAAGTGAGCTTTTGACATACAGTATGATTGCTAGCCAAAAATTTCATGACTGTATGACATAACCAAACCCATCAACCCAAAACTCATAAAATTTACTTCACATTCGAACTATTAAACATAACCAGCAACACAGAACTCATTAATTTCACATCACATAAACCACCAAGAAAAAAAAATTACCTCGACAAACCAACCAAACTCAAGTGCAAAAAAAAAGAAAGAAAAGGCATACCCATTAACGCAAAATCCATTTCACATTGAAACATCAACATAACTTCATCAAATCAAAAAAAAAAAAAAAAAACCATTAATCAACAGTTGTTAAAAATCCCTTCAAATTTTCAAAAAAAAAAAAACCCAAAAAATAATAATAAATTTTCAGGAGAGAGAGAATTACATCATCAAAGAAAAGCACGTAACCGTTGAGGGCAAAAGGAGCGAGAGGTTCAAAGAGAGAGACCGAGCTTCTGATATCAGAAATGGCCACAGAAAGCACTTCTCCTGAGTTGACCCAGCTGTGTTCCGGTCCTTTGGCTATAGATGTAAGAGCTTCGACTACTTTCGCTGGCCAAAACAGAGTTGATGCTCGAACCAACAATGGCAAGTAGGGTAGAATTGACTTCAAGTCTTCTCTTTTCTCCATTTTCTTCTTCGTTTTCGTGCTTCGCAGTCTCTCTCTTCGATTAGTTATTTATATGTTACAGGTAATCGGCGGTGGCATTGATAAATCACTTGTGTATAGCTTGGGGGTTAATTTAAATGGACCATTTATATGCAATATTCCATATTAAGCAAGGAAACACTTTTAATGACCATAATACCCTTAAATATATTTGGAAATTGTATAAACATTTATATTGAATTGGCTCAAACTTAAATTATTGAATAATTTATTAAAATATTATTAATATAATAAATAATATTTTTTAATAAAAAATACTATTATAAAAAGTGAATAAAATTATATATAAAATAAAAAATTTCACAAAAAACAAACAAACAAATAAATTAAATTCAAACGGAATTATTCCATTGGATTACACCCTTATTCATTTTGGAGAAAGATTACAAAGTCAAACAACTTATGCCGCAACAGAAAGTAAAAAAATCAGTTAACCCCCCTACATTTTCTCAATGTCCAACGCCCTTATCAAAACCATTCTTTTAAGCCTGCTAATTGCCTTTTATTTCACCGAGATTCCTCGTCAAAAATCAGAACTTTATCAAACTCATCGCCCTCTCCCTCCCAAAATTTAACAAAAATGGCGTTAAATCTCAAGACTTCAGTCCACCAATGCCCTTCTCTGGCTTCTTCTCCTGAATACCTTCATGGGTTTACCCCCAAACCCTCATCAATCTCCTTCCCATCCTCTTGATTAAAATTAAGTGTATTGTATATAGTTGGGAAGTAGCTCTGATGGGTTAACTTAAGTTCCTTCAAATCTTTGGTTACCATATTTGGGAATCTTTTAAGATGATTAGTCCATTTTGTTATTCAGGTGGATTGAAAGTGACGATGATTCAAACATCCAATTAGAACCTGATGATTTGTCTAGATTGGGTCTAAACTTATTTTAGTTATTTATGATAATTTGGTCACTAGAAAAAACATTAGTTATTAATGAAGTTCCGTAACTGTGTGTAAACTACAGTACCTGAAGGACATTTTCAGAAAACAAGAAAAAAGTGAAAGTATTTGACGGAAGTGAAAATGAGACAAAATCTTTCTTGAATATCTGGATGTCTTATCCTTTGTTTCTAGTCCTCATTATGTTCTTTTGAAGAATTACTTCTTTCATTTTAATATTCCTATGACTTGCAATTATAAATTTTCTCTAATATATCTAATTTTAAGATATAAATATATGACATATAATTTTATAAAGAAATTTAGATTTAAAAAAGGCCAAATGATATGTTGCCACCCAAGCTTTGGCTTAATGACAATTTCTCACCCTCAAAAGTTTAAAAAGCCAAATACCCACCTCAAAGGGGTATTTTTATCTTTTTAAATTAAAATTAAAAAATTAAAATTTATAAAAATACTAAAATATAAATTTAAAATAATATAATATTAAAAATTTAATAAATTAATAAAAATTTTAAAAATAAAAAAAGTTTAAAAAGCAGTCATCGTCGTCGACGGTGGTGACCGAAAATGGTCATCTGGTTCAATTGGAGACCAGATTTGGCCGCCACGATGGCGGAAACAACCAGATGTGGTCATTTACATTATCTAAAATTGTTAAACATGGTCAGAATCATTCATTCCATCCATTTTCGACATTCTCTAGCCGTCTTCGTCAAGCCACCTCCGCCATCATGGCGACCAGATCCAGCCATCAATTGAATCAAGTGGTCGTTTCTGACCACTTGGCAAGGTTAGAGGCGGCCACCGCTGCCAGTGACGGTGGTTGCTTTTTATACTTGTTTTATTTTTTATTTTTTAAAAATTTTTATTATTATTTTAATATTATTTATATTAAATATTATTTTAATATTAATATTATAAATTATGTTTTAGTCTTTTTTATAGTAAAAAAGTGACAATTTGGATTTTAAGAGTTATACATGTGAAAACTTTTCATTAAGTTAAATCTTGGGTAACAATATCTCGTTCGGCCTTTAAAAAAACCATACAATAAGCTCTTATATAAACTACTACATCATTCTTGTGCTCAAATTTCAAGAAGGGCATATTCAACTTTTTTATTTGAAATTTTTGCAACTTGTCTATTGAATCAATCTTGATTTTCTCTTACATGAATGATAAAATACAGGACCATAGCACCTTGGTTTTAATGATTTTGTGATCACAATGCAATGATTTAAGGATAAGGTAAGCACATGAAGAATTGTTCTTTTTGTGTAATAAGGTATTTCAGTTTTCTAAAAGCAATTTCATTCAGCAACATGAAGGTGTTGTTTTGTTGCCATTTCTAAATTGATTTGTCAGCTTCAGCAGTTACGTTGAAGTTAATATGCTATCCTCTCTTAAGTAAAACAACTAGTGAAATCATTTGATGTTCGTTCTTATTTAATGTAGACTTATATTATGCTTCCTCAATACAACTTGATTTGTCAGCTTCAGCAGTTACATTGAAATTTGCGTGAAGCTTGCGTTTTTTCTAAACATCCTTCGCGCTGAAATTTGCGTGAGCTTCTTGTGTTTAGGTCATTTGTACTTTTGTGCAACTTGTTCTGCTTTTTTTCTCTGATTTTCTCTTTCTCATTCAAGTTTGCTAGTTAGTTCAAATCATGGGATACGACTTGATGGCTGAGAGGGAGTTTAAGACCAGCAACTGAAAGGATTTTAGCTTAAGTTCAAGAGGCGTTTGAACAACTTGAATAATGTGAATGTGATGCTTAATGTCTGTCTTATATTTGAGCTGACAATTTTTCCCTCAACAGCAGTTAATAGTACTATAGCATGCTAATCTCATAAACAAGACAATATCCCAAGTAAAGATTGAACTCAGAACCACATATCTCAACTTACCAATTTAATTACGATAAATTAGGCATATGCAATTATTAAGTGCTTCCACCGTTATATTAGAGATGATTGATGGCTAAATGAAAAAAAGTAAGCATCAGAAAACTCACTCTGGGTGAGAGTAGCCTACAATTCCAGATGATGTGCACTGCTTCTTCAAACTTTTTCGGATCAAAGCCATTCCCGGATGAAAACAGACACTAGAGATCCCACCAAGAATTAAATAAAATTTGCAGGACAGTCAGCATCAGAAACTTCAAGGTCTTGTGTATCAATAACTTGAATGAGTTTGCAAGAAAATTAAACAAGAACAACCTAATAATCTCTTGTTCACCAAAACAATTAAAGGACTAATGCCGTGTGAGTGGTTTCAAATAAATGCAAGCGATAAGCAACTGAGAAACAAACACAAATGAAAAAAAAAAAAAAAAAAAAATTAAAAAGAAATGATAAAAGGAGAGAAATGACTCACCACCCCCTTCTTCTTTTTCTAGTTCTAGAGCTTCTGAAAACCCTCACAAGACCCACGGCTCAGCTGTTCTGTTCATGAATAAGGTATGCGAATCCACTTCAGTATTTGTATATACGAAATAAGCATTTAACCTGACCTGCCAAATATATTCTTCATCTCTCTACTCCCGAGGTACTCTATTTCACAAAAAAAGCTTTAAGATAAATATCGTATTTTTGACTTTTTTGTGCGCAACTTTCAAATTTTTGGTTAGTATTTTCAAATAGAAAATAGAATAATATATTTTAAGGGTTTTATAATATTATCCATTTAAGGGTATTTGTTATGATTACGATGTTTGAAATTTTTGTTAGCTTTTTTATGATTAAAATATATATTATGATAAATGTGTAGTATTATTTAGAGTTTCTTTTTTATGTTATCCATTTTAACGTTTTTTAACGCATGATTTTGTATTTTCAAACTACTATTTTGAATAAGATATATATTATAATAATAATAATATTTTGTTATGATTATTGATGGCTAGTTATGGAATTTTTGTTTATTATGTATTTTTGAATAAAATATGAAATATGATAAATAACAATTTAGGATTTGTATCTTGGTTTTTTTTTTTTTTTTTTTGGGTTTTGTGTAAAGACAAAGAATTGATATAGGATACAATAAATTTTAGGTCGACCGCCACTATAATGTGATAGTCACTACTAGATGCTCTAGAGAGACTATGTCGAGCATCAAGCGCACTTTGGCAACTAGTCAATTGGACTTGTTTGAGATATCATGTTTTAAACATCTGCTAGAGTTACTAGATAACAAATTTAGTGGTGTATTGGTGCAATTAGTGATTCAGTAATTGTTGGTGAGGGTTGTTAAACCTTTGGTGTTTTGATGATTTCTAAATAAAATATATAAACTAACAAATTTACCCTTGGCATGAATTTATTTCATGACCAAAGTTGCCCAAGCATTTGTTTTATAGGGTTTTCCAAATACACACCCGTGTGTCTTATACACACAACCATGTTTAGTTAAGATTACAATCATGTGGGGTAAATCATGATATGATGTGGGTTCGTGTACTAAGGTTTATGTTTTTGGTGTTTCAAAGAAATGGTATTACATGTTTGTGCAACATTAACATATGACCGTGCATATGAAAATTAATGTCACACACGATTATGAACTGAGTATACAAGATCATATTGTGTACAAAAGTTGTACAACACAAACATAAGTCTCGTGCCATTTGACTGTGTTCGATGAAGATCAAAATAGTCAAATCATTAAAGGACATACAATCGTGCTCATAAAGGGTACACGCTCGTGTGTCAAAGAAGAAGAAACCATACTATCGTATTGTCTATGTCATAATATTGTGCTAGGTCAAAGAAAAGTCAAGGACATTAGAAGCACGACCATGTATAAGAGACATATGCTAATGCTCAAGGCAAAATCAATTTGTGTGTTCCATTGTGTGTGCTACTACCATGTGGACCCTTAGACTTCAAGGTAAACTAAGATGTGAAGTCACACAATCGTGTATAATAAATACACGACTGTGTGTACATTGACAGGGTTTTAAAATCGATCATTAGGATGCATTTAATAATGGGAGCATGATTGTGCATCATAAGCACAAAACCATGTGCCTATGCAAAATTTTCTCCATCAACTCTAAGATCTGCTCCAACAACTCTTTCACTTAAAAACTTATATATTGGAGAAAATTTGAAGAAGAAAAGGCCAAAGATCACAATGCAATAATTCATACTTTTTTGTTCTCTATTCTTCTCTTGATTTCTCTCTCTAAACTCAATAGCAAACATTTGAAAATTGTTATTGTACTTAAGATCTTGTATCAGTCTTCTTAAAGGCATTTTTATATTGTATTTTGCTTACTAAACACTTTGGACATAATCTCAGATAACTAGTGTAAGCGATTGAATGTAATCCTAAATTAACTAGTGAAAATTTCAAGTGGCTTCACTTAAGATGTGGATGTAAGTGACTTGTAGTCAAAGCTCGAAACCATTCTAAAATTGGTTGAGCATTTCTTTCTCCCTAACTCTTTTTTCACTTAATATTTGTGTTACAATTTATTTATTTGTATATGGTGTTTAATTGTTCCTTGATTGTGTTGAATTAATTCATTTAGCATCTTTAATTGCATTAAAATTGATTTTTGGATGAAAAGTTTTCAAGTTAGAGTAATTTTTCAAAAATCCTATTCACCCCCTTTAAGATTGTTTAGCCATTCAATTCATTAGGTTCTAATAAGGAAGCACTCTAATAAGGAGTTCTAATTTAAGAAGGAAGCACTCTAATAAGGAGTTCTAATTTAAGATTAATGGGGTTGATGTATGATTCATCTTTTACAAGTTTACCCTCATCATGTGGCTATAAATCAGTCGCTCATATGAGATACACTTATTTACACAAAGTCAGTTAATATAGGATATTTGATAGATTTTTTGTTGACTCTATATTAAGTATGTAACATCTCATGGTTAGATTTGTCTTTTAGGCTTCTAATCTGGGGTTACATTGAGATTGATGAGAATTCTAGGTTTGTGAAAGAGTTTTGGGGTGAATTAGATATTTTTCCTGAGTTAGGTGGCTTTTGCATAGGTCCTGTTGAGAGGATTCGCATGCAAGCGCAGGAAAATGCTAGTAGTGCATTTTTCTAGCCATGCACGCCCGTGCATGTTGAGGTGCACGCCCGTGCGTGTGTTATGTTTCAGCTGCCTTGGTTTTAAGTTAAGTTTATCTGGTTCCAGCTCATTTTTCACCCAAAGTTCTACTTGATTTTCAGAGAATATCAACCCTTGAGAGAAGAGCAACAACCAAGACCTTCCAATCCAGTTTAAGCTTGTGTTTTGCTTGAGAGAGAAAACATGTCAAGAGGTAGGTGTTTCTTACCTCTTTCCCTATTTCTTTGATGTGTTTGATGTATGTTTTGCATGAGATTAATTTGCTTCCAGCATGCTTGTGATGTTTTCCCTGCATGTTTGATGATTTGAGATGATGATGATGATGATTTGATACATATATATATATATGATATGTATGAGAATATGCATATATGTATGCTTTTGTAATGGGTAGGATGATTGAATATGTGATTGGAAGTTATGGAATAAATAAGTGTGTGCATATTAAGTGTTTAATATGTGAGAAATGGTTAATTTGAGTTTGGTATGCTTTTTGGATGGGAATAAGCTTGATTCCTGCCGGCCATGTTGATACAGAATGTGATGCACGCCTATGCACGCGTAGCGCACACCTGTGCATGCTACATTTTACAGGGCACGACCATGTTCACGTACCCGTGCATAACCTAGAATTGTAAGGTCACGACCGTACATGTTCAGGTCACGACCGTACATGTTCAGGTCACGACCGTACACCAAGAGAAAATGAGAAAATACAGAAAAATCACAGAACCTTGCACGACCACACACACGACTGGCTCACGATCTCGTGCAAGCGTATGCATGCCCGTGCGCATAGACACGTACATCTGTGCATCAGGCAGAAAAAAGAAAATAAAGCATCAAATAAGAAATGTGCACAGTAAAAGCTATATAATTGATAGAAAACAGTAAAATAAGCTTAGTTAAGCTTACATGATGCATCATACACACAACATAGCATGACATGCCATACAGAGTTTTCAGAAATGGATCCAAAGATCTGAATTCATGTTTTCAATAGAAAAACACTGATTTCAAGGGGTAATAAGAGGGGGCACTTGTGAGTTTCAGCACACTCGTTACATCAGCAGCTATATGCTCATTATTAGCCTTATGTATTGGCATATGTTGGGGTGCTTAGTTAGTAGATTATAGTTTTCCTAATCCGAGGATCAGATGCAGTATATTATAGCACGAGGTGCTCAGTTCAGTATGAGATTTAGAGGCATCACATGACTCATATAGTTTATGACGCGTGTTTGCATAGGAAACTCACATGACCAGGGTATCGAATCCCTATATTCATCAGTCTATGCAGCATAGTATGTACCTTCAGATACACAGTTTTCAGTACAGTTTTCAGATATGGGATCCCAAAATTTAACAGTAGTGTTTCAGTAAATCTGCTTTTGAAAAGCTATATTTTCAATATACAGGCCAATGCCTAAATATGATTTCAACATATTTCATAGCATGTCATTTTCACATGACATATACAGTAGCATATCATTTAGGAAATGATAAGATTAGTAAGAATAACGAAATAGTAAATAATCATGATATGAAACAATTTGTAATGACACACGAATAACAGAATCAGAATATAAGAACTCACGTGATGATACGTGAACCTTAGAAAACAAATAGAGAATAATAAAGTTATAAATAGCAGAATGAAAAGCTAAGATTAAAGTGATTACACATGGGGACCAGTTTGGTTTTCCTCCCGTGTATATGAATGTCTTCAGAATGTGATGTTGTGGCATTCCTCCGAGGAGGAATGGTTTAGGGTTAAAGATAGGAAACGCTTACTGGGTGAATATATCACTCACTCCGTACTGTTCTTTCTCTTGCAGGTCAATGTTTTGGGGGTTAAGAGGAAGAGATGGCTGTAGTCTGAGATTTTACTTCAATTTTGTAGCATGCTTCGGTTTGCATGCTTTTCCAGTCTTTTTGCATATGATTATACATGTTTTATCACACACTGATTTTGTAAATATTTTTCATGTTATATAATAAAATTTTAGGCATGTATATATAGATGTATACATTTGCACCACATATTTTTCATTACAGTATTTCAGCTCAATTTAGGTATTTCTGTTGGGTATTATTGGTAATATTTTCTTATTTATTGATATTATATTATTATTAAATTATAGAAAAGCAGTAATCAGTAGTACCCAGTAGGAGTGCCTACAAATTATATATAGGGACCTTATATACAAATTGTAAGACCTGTTGCCGCTACTGCTGCTACTGAATCATATCTTTACTTTTATTAATATTCTAAAAATTCTAGATATACATGATAAGAATCCTACAAAAAGAAGGATGCTACTGTCTAATTACATACGCATGCGGAAGCTGAAATTTAAATATACAATGGTGGCCCAAAACAAACTTTATATAAATACATATTTCTGTACATACATACATCTGAGTATACAAAATTTACAATTAAATCCCACCAGGCCAAACTAAACACTCTAGCATGGAGCCCTCTCCCGTCAACCATGATCCACCCACTCCTCGCTAGCACCAAATATACCTGGCCTTGGCCCTAATATTCATACCTTCACTTGCTTATTCAATAAACTAGTTATTGCTTAATCTGTTTTCTCGATTTCATTAATAACTCATGTCATGAAATGTATATTATGTCATGCTAATTATAAACTAAATATGCATGCATCTGAATCTTTATGTATCCGAAGATATCTGCTGTGCTGATCAGGTTGATGAACATAGGGATTTGGCATCTTGGCCATATGGGCTGAACAGTCTAGCGAAAAGCTAGAAAGCTAAATATACATATTAGTCCTCAGACTAATAAGCTGAAACTGGACGATCTGACCATAATCAGAAGACTGAAATCCTACATATGCCCCCTCAAGTTCACTTAAAACTCTAACCCGGATATCAAGTTCTGAATACTGAATGACTAATATTTTCGGATCCCTTGATCCCTTTTCATGCTATGAAATGTTCCCATATACTGCTTTATTGCCATTAAAAAAGGTTTTCTATGCTTTAAACTTCATTTTAATCAATTTCCTAGAATTTGACCTTGCGCACAGGCGTGTGGGTCAAGACACACGGGCGTGTAAGGCAAAGGCACACGGGCGTGTGTGGAGACACACGGGACCGTACGTTGCCCATGTAATTGGTCATGTAAGCTTATGGAATTTCTACGCATTTCATGAAATGAACACACACACGACCATGTCCCCTAAGACATGTCTACTCAAGGGTCAAGTTCAGTCAAGGAGTACGCCACTAAGTTTAATGTATTGGCAAGATTTGTCCCAAGTTTAGCGGAGACACAGATAGGAAGAGTTCAGAAATTTATCCATGGTTTGTATCTTGTAATAGCCAAGGATATAATGATTGGAATAGATCCTCCCCAGAGATTCAGTGATCCATTGGGAAGAGTACTCAGATCTGAGATTGGTTTATAAAGAATAGGTGTAATAAGAGCTGAGAGGATAGAAGATAGAGGCAAAAGACCAATGTCAGCCAAAAGATTAGCCAGAGGGTTTTAGAGACAGAGAACTGCACCACAGTTGCCTCAGTATATCAGATACGACAGACGAAATCTTGGAGAGTGTTTAGCCGGTCAGATAGTATGTTATG
>JAJEJH010001774.1:0-17710 GCA_026122585.1 Anacardium occidentale
ATACTCCTATTTATGTGTTGATTGATTGTGGAGCCACACATAGTTTCATTTCTAGAGAGGTAGTAGAGAGTTTAGGGTTAATCCCTAGTGTGGCAGATATGAGTATTAGTATAGAGATGCCGGATGGTGGCATGGTTTTGAGTGACCGGGTGCTGTCAGATCAGGAGATCAAGATTATGGGCAGGAAACTGAGGATAGATCTGATCATGTTAGAGTTAGCTGATTTTGACATGATCTTAGGTATGGACTTTCTGAGTGAGTATGGGGCAGAGATAGACTGTAGAAAGAAAAATGTTAGACTGCAGTTAGGCCCTGATCAGTTCATGTTTGGAGATGGGAGAGTAGAAACCCCCGCTTATCTCCTGTTTGCAGGCAAGGAGACTCCTGAGTAAGGGTTGTGTAGGGTACTTGGCTAATGTGGTCTGCAGAGATGTAGTTGGGCCAAGTATCGAGGATGTGCCTGTAGTGAGGGAGTTCCCTAATGTGTTCCCAGATGATCTGCCAGGGTTACCTCCTGAGAGAGAGTTGGAGTTTTACATAGAGTTACTTCCAGGTACGGCTCCTATTTCCAAGGCTCCGTATCGGATGGCTCCAACCGAGTTGCAAGAATTGAAGAAACAGCTGCAAGAGCTTATTGATAAGAGATTTATCAGACCAAACTGCTTGCCATGGGGTGCTCCCATCTTATTCGTCAAGAAGAATGATGGTTCCCTGAGAATGTGTATAGATTACAGAGAGCTGAACAAGGTAACAGTGAAGAACAAGTATCCGTTGCCCAGGATTGATGACTTGTTCGATCACTTGAGTGGAGCTGCAGTGTTCTCCAAGATAGATTTGAGGTCTGGGTATCATCAAGTCAGAGTTGTAGATCGAGATGTACCTAAGACAGCTTTCAGGACGAGGTATGGCCACTACGAGTTTGTGGTGATGCCTTTTGGGTTGACGAATGCTCCTGCAGTATTTATGGATTTGATGAACCGAGTTTTCCAAGACTGTCTAGATAGATTCGTGGTTGTCTTTATCGACGACATCTTGGTCTACTCGAGGAGCGTAAAGGAGCATGAGGATCATCTGAGGTTTGTTCTTCAGAGATTGAGAGATCGTCAGCTTTATGCCAAGTTCAGCAAGTGTGAGTTCTGGTTGAGCAGTGTAACCTTTCTCGGGCATGTAGTCTCAGCAGCTGGTATTTCAGTTGACCCGAGTAAGATAGAAGTGATGTTGAGTTGGCCGAGACCAAGGACACCTAAGGAAGTTAGGAGTTTTCTTGGTTTAGCTGGGTATTACCGCAGATTCATCGAGGGTTTTTCCAGCATAGCGAGACCGTTGTCAACTTTGACTCGTAGAGAGGTTCCGTTTGTTTGGACCGAGGTCTGCGAGGAGAGATTTCAGGAATTGAAACAGAGATTGACTAGCGCTCCAGTGTTGGCTTTACCGCAGGAGGGTGTCGACTATGAGGTTTATTCAGATGCATCCCACTAGGGGATAGGAGCAGTTTTGATGCAGCAAGGTAGGGTAATTGCCTATGCCTCTAGGCAATTAAAGGATTATGAGTTGAGATACCCTACGCATGATTTAGAGTTGGCTGCAGTAGTGTTTGCATTGAAGATCTGGAGACATTATCTGTATGGTGTCAGGTGCTGCATATTTTCAGATCATCAGAGTCTCAAGTATTTCTTCACTAAGAAAGAGTTGAACATGAGACAGAGAAGATGGTTAGAGCTAGTAAAAGATTATGATTGCGAGATTCGCTATCATCCAGGCAAAGCTAATGTAGTAGCTGATGCCTTGAGCAGGAGAGTAACTCTATCCATGATTTCAGTGCAGAGTCAGTTGCAGCATGAGATTGCCAGAGAGGATATTGAGATTATGACAGCTGGTTTCTCCAGGCTTCAGTTAGTGTCCACGTTGTATGATGATATCAGGGTTGGTCAGATGTCAGATGGATGGATACAGAGTATGATTCAGAGGGTTTACCAAGGCACAGCGCCAGACTTTGAGATCAGAGATGGGATTCTGAGGTACAGAGACAGAGTTTGTGTGCCAGAGGACACAGATTTGAGACAGAGAATCTTGTCAGAGGCTCACAGTACAGCTTATTCAGTGCATCCCGGTAGTACCAAGATGTACCAAGATCTCAAGAGAGGGTTTTGGTGGTCTGGTATGAAGAAAGATATCTCAGAGTTCATTGCCAGATGTTTGACTTGTCAGCAAGTCAAAACAGAGCATCAGAGACCTTCTGGATTGTTGCAGCCGTTGAGGATTCCTGAATGGAAATGGGAGAGTATCTCCATGGATTTCATTTTAGGACTTCCCAAAGTTCAGCGTGGGTACAGCAGTATTTGGGTCATAGTTGATAGATTGACCAAGTCAGCTCATTTCTTACCGATCAGAGAGGGTTTGAGCACAGATCAGTTGAGCCGTTTGTACGTCAGAGAGGTGGTCAGATTACATGGGGTTCCCAGAGATATAGTTTCAGACAGAGATTCGAGATTTTTATCAGCTTTCTGGGGTAGTCTACAGAGAGCATTGGGAACCAAGCTTCATTTCAGTTCAGCTTACCACCCGTAGACAGATGGTCAGACTGAGAGAGTCAACCAGATCCTAGAGGACATGTTGAGAGCCTGTTGCATGGATTTTCAGACCAGTTGGGCTGATTCGCTATCGTTGATGGAGTTTGCCTACAACAACAGCTATCAGTCTACGATCCAGATGACACCTTTTGAGGCCTTGTATGGTAGGAGGTGCAGGTCACCGCTGTATTGGGATGACATTGGTGACAGAGATTCACTAGAGTCAGCAGTGGGGCCAGAGATGACTCAATTGATGATTGAGCAGATCAGAGTTATCAGACAGAGAATTTAACAGGCCCAGGATCGTCAGAAAAGCTATGCAGATCTGAGGCGTAGGGACATAGAGTTCAAGAATGGAGACCACGTGTTTCTACGAGTTGCTCCCTACAGACGTGTCCTAAGATTTGGCAGAAAAGGTAAGTTAGCTCCGAGATTTATCGGGCCGTATCAGATTCTGGAGAGAGTGGGCAGAGTTGTTTATAGGCTTACTCTTCCAGCCAGTTTAGACAGAATCCACAATGCGTTTCATGTGTCTCAGCTAAGAAAGTATGTGAGTGATCCATCTCACGTGTTAGAGGTTCAAGATCTGGAGTTATCAGATGACTTGAGCTATCAAGAAGTTCTAGTTCAGATTTTGGACTACAGAGTAAAGAGACTGAGAAACAGAGAGATTCTTCTAGTTAAAGTCCTGTGGAGAAGTCAGAGAATCGAGGAAGCTACATGGGAAGTTGAAGCTGACGTGAGAGAAAGATTCCCTGATTTGTTTAGGTAATTCCGAGGACGGAATTTTTATTAGAGGGGAAGAATTGTAATGACCCAAGGGGTAGAATTGTTATTTTAGAGAGTTTCAGAAGGGTAGAAGAGTCATTTAGAAGTCCTTTGGGGCTTAGTTTGAGTTTCTATGCATGAGGGGGTGGAAATGGCTATTTTCCACCGCACACACGACCGTGTGCCTAGGACACACGACCGTGTGTCTGCCCTTCCAACCGTGTATTAGTTTTATTTCTTTCAGTTGCGCGCAGTTCAGTTCCCAGCTTATTTTCAGCTTATTTCTCTTCTTCTTCCTCAGCTCCAGTGAACCCTAGAGTTCTAGAGAGAGATCCCCCAGCAGCTCAGCTTCAGATTAGAGATCCAGAGTCTTCCAGAGAGAGAGATAGAGCTTCCATGGCACGAGGTAAGTGTTTTCCTTACCTCTTTCGCTGAGTTCAGAACTTGAATGGCTATTTCCAGCTTATGTGAACTTGATGTGTGCATGCTTTAGTTGTTTCCAGCATGCTTGAGCTTGATTTGATGCATGATTGGATGATTGAGTGGTTTTCCATGCTTATTTGTGTATATGTTTATATACATGAGATATATGCTTTATATATAAGATATGGCGTGTTTGAGATGATGAAATGATGTATTTTGGCATGCAAGTAGTAGTGTTGATTGTGTATGTTTGATGGTTTGAGTGTGGAAGTGTTTGGTGTGGGAATTTCTAGATTTTCAGACGCCATCTACAGAATCTGGGTTGAGCACATGACCGTGCGTCTCGTATGCACGCTCGTGTGGCCTCAATTCTGCATGGGACACGGCCGTGCAGGCTGGCCGTGTGCGTATGAGAAACCCAGACACACGCCCGTGTGCCCGAGTACACACGCCTGTGTGCCCAAGTACACACGCCCGTGTGCTTTCCCCTAATTCCACACGCCCGTGTATGCGAGACATGGGAAGAAGAAGAAAGCAGTCACACGTCCGTGCAGTGCAATACACGCCCGTGTGCCTCAGTATGCACGCTCGTGTGTTGTCCCACACGTCCGTGTGCCTTGCCCAGTTTTCATGAAAATTTTCCAGAACCTTGCACGCCCAGCAGCACGAGGAGCACATGGTCCCGTATGCCTTGACACACACCCGTGCGTTCCAGAACACACGCCTGTGCACTTCAGAAATCAGTAGAAAAAGAAATTAAAAGAGAATTAAGCCACTCTAAGCCATTTCTAAGCACACAGAACTCAGTAATAAGCTATAAAATCAGCATTTCATGCATGATTATCAGCATTTAGCACGGCATGCCATATCAGATATTTTCAAACTGGATCCAAAGATCCCACAGCATGATTTTCAGATATACATATATGATATTTCATATATCAGATAGGGATGGATACGAGGGGGCACCTGTGAGTTCGCACACCCGCTAGAGAGGGAAACCAGCGTCCGTTAGAGAGGACATCGTCACTGACCAAGCTCGTTAGAGAGAGTGCTGGTTGTGCATCAGTAGATTCATTAGGACTTGAGCTCACTTGGCCAGGGTGCCGAATCCCTGTATTCATCAGTCTGGCCAGCATAGCAGATATTTTCAGATATTTACAGTACTTTCTAATACAGTTTCTAGCATATACTATACGTATATATTCAGGATCTTCGGATCATAGTTTTATTATCAGGAAGAGTTTTCAGAAAAGATAGTTTTTCAGAAAAACAAGCCTGAGGGTGAGTTTTGCAGTTTTCAGCATACACATGACATCAACATATACATTTCATGTCATGTACAGTATCAAAACAGAAACAGAATAGTAACCGAACAGAAATATAATAGAAGTCAGTAAGAAAACTGTCTAGCAGAACCTTCTACGTGGTGAGTCGCGTAGTCAGTGAATGTTTTGACCTGCGAGTGTTGAGTTTGGAAACACTTGCTGGGTGACTTTGTCACTCACTCCCTTCCCTGTTTCCTTTTGCAGGTCAGTAGTTCGTTGCTGAGCTGGAGCGAGACCGCTACGAGATTTTGGAGATGTGGCTCGGCAGCAGCAGATAGCATGTTGGCTCGCATGCTTTAGTTTCTCATGTATATATATATATATATATATATATATATATGTGTGTGTGTGTGTGTGTGTGTGTGTGTGTGTGTGCGTGTGTATTATACCCTAGTACACTGTATGACCAGTTTATTTTCTATACATGAGCAGCTTGGGTTTTCACGCTTACATTTCAATATATTTTAATACTGAATTATGTTACAGTTTATTTTATTAAGAAATTTTTCAGACAGCAGCAGTTCTTTTTTGTAGAGGTCCCCGTCTCAGGTATATTTTATTATTATATGTACAGTATTTCTGCAGCGCACAGTAACCTGGGCGGGGGTCGCTACAAAGGTTTCATATCATCTTTATGGAAACAACCAAACATATATGGCATGCTGGAAATGGAAACACACATTTCCAAACAATTATCAATCATCAATCATCAAAGCAAGCAAGCTGGAAACTCACGAAAGAAGTAAGAAACACTTACCTCTTGACATGGCTGCTGGAAAACTCTAAATCAAGCTACTCTCTTTGCTCTCTTGCTGGATTGGGAGCTGCTGGAAGCTGAACCTCTCGTCTAGGGCTAGGAGCTGCTGAAATGGAGAAGAAGAATACTGAAATGGGTGAGAAATGAAACTAATCTTCCGTCTCTCTCTCTTTAATCCCACATGCATGGGCGTGCAGGGCAGGGTGCACGGGAGTGCACCAGGGAAAATGAATATAATTCATTTCCCGTGCTTTGAATGATTGAAACCTCCCTAAAGGTATCATACGAAGGCCACACAACTCTGAAAAACTACTAACTCACCCCTGAACTCTTCTAGACTCCCAAACTATTCCTGAATTCTATTTCTAACCCTAAAACTCTACCCCTAAGGGCTTTTCTAACCTGAGATGCTACAGTTCATGGATCCAATTTCCTCTCATGTGGATTATAAACCCTGACCTCAGCGGGGCAACCCCAAATGCGTAAATGTTTTAAACTCGGTTTCCAACCTTTCCATAACTCAAATGGTGTTTTGGGAACAACCTTGGTTGGAACTCTGTTTAAAATATACGCTGCTGTTTTAAGAGCTTCAGGCCACAGAGAGTAAGGTAATCTGGAGTTACTCAGCATACTCCTTACCATATCCAACAATGTCCTATTTCTTCTTTCTGCAACATCGTTCTGTGATGGTGTGCCAAGCAAGGTGTATTGGGCAACAATACCTTGCTCCTGAAGAAATTTCGCAAATGGACCAAGTGCTTGTCCAGAACCCGTGTATCTACCATAATATTCACCACCACGGTCAGATCTCACTATCTTTATTTGTTTACCACATTGTTTCTCTACTTCTGCTTTATATATTTTAAAAGCATCCAACGCTTCGTCCTTATTATGAAGCATGTAGAGATGCATAAATCTAGTGTGATCATCAATAAATGTGATGAAATATTTCTGACCTACAGAACTAAAGTCAGGGCAACAAATATGAGTATGTATGATTTCCAATATCTTACTACTCCTATTGGCATTTTTCTTTGACTTGTTAGTCTGCTTACCTTTAATGCAGTCTATACAAGTATCGAAATTAGTAAAGTCAAGATTTTCCAGAATATCTTAATTTACCAATCTCTTAATTCTATCAATGGAGATATGAACCAATCTCCTATGCCATAAGAGTGACGAATTCTCATTCATGACACAATGTTTAATACCAGCCGATTCATGTGAAGTTGCCAAACTATATGGAACATTACTCAAATTTAATTTAAACAGACCATCACACAGTGTACCACAACCAATAACATTAGAATTCTTAAACAATTTCATAGAATTCCCAGAAAAGTTAAAGGTATATTCAGAAAGTACAAGTCGTGAAACAGAAATCAAATTCCTAGAAAAACTAGGAATATAAAATGTTCTGTCTAAAATTAAATCATATCCAGTATCTAGAATTAATCTACATGTTCTAACAGCTTCAACTCGTGAAGGCATCTGATTTCCAGAATAGATGCAGCTTTCACTTTCCAATGGTTTCCTTTGGTTTAGAAAACCCTGCAAGGTATTCGTAACATGGATTGTTGAACCAGAATCAATCCACCAGTCATTATGAGAAATACAGATATTAGATTCATAACAGACCAAAGATTGGAGATTACCTTTCTTTTCGAGCCAAACCTGCCTTTTAGGACAGTCCTTCCTCACATGTCCCTTCTTTTTACAGAAGAAACAGCGCAAACCATCCTTTTTGTTAACAGTAGCAGGTGCATGCATCTTCATTTTCCCTTTAGATTTCTTGCTCGAAGATGCTTTACTCGATCCAGTCGCCAAATGCACAGCCTCACTCTCCTCCTGTAAAAGCCTCCCCTCCTCTTGAACACACATGGTCAATAACGCATTAACAGACCATTTATCTTTATATGTGTTATAAGAGATCTTAAATGGGTTATACCGATGAGGCAGAGAGCTAAGGATGTACTGCACCTGGAAGTCATCGACAATTTCCATCTTTAAGGACCTCAGCTTGTTAAATATGTCCCTCAGCTGCATAATATGCTCACGAACGCCCTTAATGCCCGTGAGCTTCAGAGAAGTAAGTTTATTGATAAGGGTAGCATCTAATGCCTTGTCTAATGTCAAGAATTGAGCTTCAATAGCATTCATCAGCTCCTTGACATTCTCACACTCCGGAATCGAACCACGAATGCTAGTCGTAATGTGAGATTTGATAAATATGATGCTCAATCGATTGGATCGCTCCCACCATTCATATAACTTAACTTGAGCCTCACTACTAGCATTTGTCGGTGCAGGTGGCTCATCCATACGGAGTGCATAGTCAAGGTCCATACACCCCAAATACAATAGAACTTGCTCCTTCCATACAGCATAATTATCACCATTCAATATTGGAACATTATCAGTCATTTACATAACATGTCGCTCAGCTGTAATTTAAAAACACAAACATGCTTACAATTAATAAGAGGCATATCCCATCAACATTAATGATTAATCTACCAATGCAAATTAATCTGAATTAAACAAGAATCGCATATCATAATATCTCTCTGTGGGCAAAGACATTACATATAATGATTTTTAACAGTAATTGATGAAACTATAAATTAATAATATTCCTCAATGCCTGTGGGCTAATCAAGGAATAAAATTAATTTACATTTCACCCTAATTAATCATGAAATACAATGTTCCCTGTGGGTAAAACATTGCATTAACATGCTTAATTAGAATTTCGATACCATGACAAACATAATGCATATATTTCAATAATAAAGATGTTGTGGCTACTCTAAATCATCAAAATATACACCGATAAACAACATAAATGTGAAAAATTAACAAATATGAGCACGTTTCAGCATATGAACCCATAAAGGAACATGAAATTCGATATTCAAAAGCAAAAACGCACTGCTAATGAGGTGCATGTGCTTTCACGCGCCACCAGAAGAAGCACACGCGCCTCCACCCGCCTTCACGCGCTTCCCCTTCCCAGTCAACGGTCAATGTTGACTAGTCAACGGTCAAAGATGTTGACTGGTCAACGATCAAAATGTTGACCGGTCAAAGGTCAGACCTAGGTTTCGGTTCAGGTTGACCTGAGTTGACTGGGTCGAATTGACCCGGTTCGACCTAAAAGCTTGGGTTGGGCTGACCTAATTCGGCCCAATGGGCTGGCACATGCATGGAGTTAACTCACCAAGTCAACTCGGTGTTTTAACTCACTCAACTCAACCAGTCAACTCACCCAAAAAAAATAATTTAAAAATAAATTTTAAATATAATATTTTATTAAAAAAATTGTTCTACTGCCGCTTCAAATTCCAATTAAACACATGAAAAATACTGCAGCCTTTTATTAAATAAAACAATGCGTTCCTTTTCTCAAAATTGCAGCAGCCGTTTTTCTTTAATTAAAATTTATTTATACGTTTAAACTTCAGCCGCCAGTATTCATTCAGCAAACAGTTGTTACATTTTCCAAAATCCAAACGGCAACAGTTTTGGACAGGCAAAAGTCAGGTAACCAAATCATGAACCGGATCAAGCAAAACGGGTTAAAAAACCCAACAAACAAAATTCGAATTTCAGTCAAAAATTGTAGCATATTTCGACCACGATTCCGACAATTAGGTGAGGGGAAATAACGCAAATGGGCTCTTAAATGAAACCCAACAGCCAAAATTTCCTAACACCACCGTTCGAGCCATTGTTTACTGTGGTCAGAATCGAAACGCATCAATTCGGGTTCAATTCGTGCTCGAAAACCAAAAATTTTTCACAACCACACTAATTTGATGTTGAATTTCATTTATATGACATCAATTTCATTCAATAACATCAAAAAACACAAAAGCCCCAATTTCGTCTCAAGAACCCTAATTTTTCCAAATAAAAAATTAAGGCAGAAATTGAATCCAGGTAGGAAATCTATGGCTGATACCAAATGTAAGCCAATCTAACAAACATGTTATCCTATGATAACAAAATAATTTATACAGATTTCAGAATCGGAAGCGTACCTCCTGCCATGGTTAATTTCTGCGATTCAAAAATAAGCTGCTGTGATTCTTCACCGAAAAGATCATCCTCGTCAATATTGAAATCCAGTGCTTCCAAAATACGCACTGAAACCTTTGATGAGATGAGTTCTGAATTTAGTAAATTTTGGGGACCAGTTTTCTGTGTTTGTGAATGCTTGAATGTACATGTGTTTCCATCAAACACAAATGTGTCTTTTATACTAATTGTCAAAAAGATAATTATGCCCTTATAAAGTGTTAGACCATTTTACCCTTATGAGAATATTAAAATTACCTTAATTTGCAAATTCAATTCTAACATTGAACACCTTTTAATCTAAAGTAAATTATAAATCCTTATTTTAATATATACATACATCTATTTTTTTAAAATAAAACATATTTTACAGGTTTCATATAATATTTATAAATTATATTGCAAAACATAATACATTGCTATATTTTATTAAAAAATTATAAATAAATGCCCTAAAATTTCTTCTTCCCACCTCCATTTGAATTTTAATATCTTAAGAATAAATATTAAAAATGGGATTAATGATATATATTTTATTGATAATACTGTATTTTATTTTATAAGTGTAAACCGTAAATCAGATCTGAATAAACTATAATTTTTTAATTTGGTTTAATTTGATTTGAAATACAAAATAGTTTTTTTCTTTTGAGATTTTATCGATTTTTTTCGGTTTAGTTAAAAAAATTTTCTGAATTGAACCATGCATGTGCAGGCCATTGGGCTTTTGTATCTTTTTCAAAATTTGAAAATGGAAAAATTAGAATGAGTAAATGTTTTGGGAATATAATAATTTATTTTATTAGAGTAAATTTTTTAATAATAATTTCTTCAAAAAATTTATATTATTGGAATTTTAATAATTCAAAAACGAAAAATATATGCTTATTTTATTAATGAGGAATCATGATTTAACCTTTTGTCTCATTCTCAATGATTAGTAATAATCTTTTTCTTGATTTGATATTTTATTTTGTTCTATACAATCACGACAAATTACATTTTATAATAAATTTTGGCTAAAGTCTTTTTCCCACCCATAGTTTGAGAGGGAGATTCGCACCTTCCAAGTTTCAAAAACCCAGTCTCCAAGCTTTAGAACCATTTTTTATAGTTTTTATAACAAAATTATTATAATACCCTTTAAAAAAATAAAAAATTATAATAAAATTATAAAATAATTTTTAATTATAAATCATTTCAAAAATATTTAAAAATTTAAAAAAAATTAAAAAATATATATTAGAATTTTTCTTTTAAATTTTAAAAGCAAAAACACACTTACGTCATTACGGCGGTGGTAGCTGCACATAACTAAGAAACCAGGTAGCCATTTTACGATCACAGTTCGGAAGAAAGACTTGGAATCTAGCCAGAGCCATTTGGTGGCCTCCTAGTTCGATAAGAGCGACCATATTTGGCGATGTATGCGAGCAAAGGTGAAAATGGTAGGTAAGTTAAGACGACTCTTTTTATGGTTTTCAGCATTTTCTCTGGCAAGAGAGATGACCGATCACAGCGTCTCCCCAAATGCGACCAGATTTGGCAAATCCATCGAGCGGAGCGGATAAGCCTCTGCGGGCGAATGGCGAGAAAGCGACCACACAGTCCGTTATACATTGACACCTTTTTTGTTTATCGTAATTAGCTGCTTTATTACAAAATTTTTAAAAATATTTTTAAAATTTTATATTTATATAAAATTTATTTTATTATTTTATAAAATTTTAATTTAAAAGGATAAAAATGCTCCTAAATTATTACTGTTTACTAATATATTTAATATTAAATCTGGTTAGAGGGTGAGAGACTGAGTTTTTGAAAACTTGGGAGTGGCACTTTGTCTCTGCCTCAAACTATGGGTGAGAAGAAATCCTTCGGCCATAAATTTTTGATGAACTATAAGGTTCTCAAATATTAATTCCATGTTTTTAGACCTGGCATTATCCAATCCAAGAGTCCTCGTGGAGTTAGTTAACCAATTTTGATAATATTAATATAATATAATTAAAATTTTAAATTAAAAATTTATTATGTAAGCATATTTAATTATTTAATTATAATATGATATTATTTATTAAATTCAATCTTGAGAGTAAAACCTAGAGGTATGACTCAAAATTATTTTAGTCATTTTAAATGTTTATTTATTTATGTATTGAAAATGATTAAATATTGATAAAAACATGTAATTTTGATCTAATATACAATTATATATAAAGAGTGTACATGCTAGGGTATGTACTTTATAACCCATTAGAGTTGTTATACAAACATTTACAGTTACATAACTATAATCCATATTCCTATATTAGAAGCTTGAGAAAAACTACTACTACGAACATAAGCACTTCTCTTTATTTCTTCCATGCAAATGGAAAAGTATAAAGAAACACGTGGATCAAACACATTTAGTTATATAATATTATGGACATAATATAGTCCATTGATCTTGTGTTCATTGCTTATAGACTCAATATAATATGACGCTATAATGTGGTGTCAATCACTCATATCTTTATCAGTGTGTACTCATTACTATAAAGAATAACGTTATACAACCACTCCAAAATAGACATGGTTGAGAACCACTCCTATATAACCGAGATAGATTGATTCATTTATGAATGAACTCAACTCAGTTGATAGTAAAGTCCACCCATTGACATAAGAGTGAAAAAGTGACTAAACCCTTTTTGAGGTGGTCAATTAGTTTTATTCTTACCATAAAATACATATAGTATACCTCTAATTTATTATGCCTCCAATATTATGTCTACTAATCACATACTCGTTACCATCAAGTACATATGTTGTACCACAAGTATATTATGCCCTTGATTTTGTGTCTATCATCCACATACTTGACATTTTACATTGAATGTGACATGTTTGAAAACACCAAAATTTTTTTATAGAAATCTATAGTTTTTTTTTTTTTTTTTTTTGAAAATAGAACAAAATAAGGTACTCCATATAACACAAACAATGCAAATTCACCAAAAAGAGGTACTCCATATTATTTTAGAAATATAACACAGTAGACACAACTATGAAGGGTGTAAAAGCCTTGTCGAAAAACTTTTATTTATAAAAAGTTGTCCCACTTATCCATTTGACAAGCTTTTATTAAAATAGCTTGCTTAATAGGTTGTTTACACATAGTAAAAAAGTTGTTTAAATTGACAAATAATGTTAGTTTTCGATAACTTTTTATTTAAAATTTCCATTAATTATAGTTTCGAACAATTATTTCTAAAGAACATAGAAATTCTTTTTAAAAATCGCATTTTTTAGACAAGATCATTGGTTTTGGTAAAAAAAAACACATACTCATGTCAAAAACACAAGCAACAAAGATACACCGAAATAAATTCTAAAATTATCAAATAATCAAACAAATTATTAACAAAATCAATCCTAAAAAACAATGTGTTGGGAGAAATAGAAATGTTCTCCGTTTCAAACTCTAGTAAGTGTCATTTAGTATCATTTTTCTTTCCTTAGTTTTAATTACAAAAACATTTTCGGTAATTTTGAATTATTATGAGATTTTAAATTAATGTTTTATTCATCTAAAATAAATAATACTTTAATTTTAATATCAGTGTGCAAAAGGTTAATTTTATTTCCTTTATTTAAAAAAAAGAAAAGAAATCATTAGTTACATAAAAGTTACTCGATTGAACACCTAATTAAAATAATTACAACCCATCATAAAGTTTAGGTTAAGATCATTAGGCTTATTATTTGAAAATAATTTTTAAAAAGTGAAAAATAAATTTTATAAGAAATATAAATACAGAAAAAAAATAATTTTGTTCTAATTTTTGGATATTTATAGTAATTTTTAAAACTATATCGACGAATACATTTATAAAAAATGCTTTAATTGTTAGAAAATTTTATCTATTGTATTCAAAATTTTTTAAAATATTTAAAATTTAAATATAAATTCCTTAATTTCCAAATACTTTTTATTTATTTTTCACACGTAAAATATTTTAAAAGAAAATGTTTTCTTAAAAGTGGGAAAACGGGCTTCGGCCTTGATGCTCGTTCAGGTTCCACAGGCTTAAGGCTCGGTCGGACTCATTGTGGGTGTGGTCTGAGAAGCTCCGAGAGCCAGTTTCGGTTCGGTTGGGTTCTGTTGAGGTACAAAACCGTACAGCTACTAAGCGTGTTATTTAGATCTCCTTTGAGTATTCACAGAATTTTAACAGGGAGCAAGATCAAGTTAACAATGGCACGGCCCACCAAAGAGCCATGCAAGAAAGAGGCTTGCGACATTCAAGCTTGTCTCACCAAAAACAACTTTCTCCCTCAGAGGTACGATTTTTCACCTGTTATCTCATCTGGGTTTTCATTGAATTTTTATATAAATGAGGAATCTTCTCTTATGAAATTGAATTTTGAGTTTGTGATGTTTTATGTTGTTGTATATAGAGGAGCTGACTAAGTTGATTAATACTTTGCCAAGTTTGTTACTTTCATGGCTTGTTCTACAAGAAAGACAAAAAAAACAAAAAGGTATTTCAATGTGTTGAAACTTTTGTTTTGTGCATAATATACAATGAAATAAGTATACTATTATGTTTTCTAGGGTCACAACCTATGGTAATCAGTTCAATATTATGATTTTTGAGTAAAGAATTGGTCATATTGATTTTTCAGAGAGAATTGTCAAATTTGTGGCTTTTTTTGGTGTGAGGTTACTGTAATTTCGGTACAGATATACGGGTTCCTCCAAGTCAGTTTTGGAGTTCTATTTTACTTTGTTAATGAAGGATTATGTTGAGGGTGGAATTAGAGGAAGAATTTTGGTATTGGCTGCCTTGAAAAAAATCAAAATTTGACTGCACTTGATGTGTTGATACATGGGTGCAGATGGTTATATCTGTGCTTCTAAGATTTTCAGTTGATGGAGTGTTTGTTAGTGTGTTTTTGTGCATTTAGGGTGCATCTGAATTCAAGGACCTATTGATGAGTGAGAAGGATGTTGTCCCTTGATTACTTTTTAATGGTTTATGGCTTCAGGTGCTAAACATTTGTTTGTTTTCAGCCTTATTTGCCTCTTGAACAATCTAGATTTACATTCAACTTATTGGTTTTCAATTTTAGTATTACACTAAAGTGACACACTTTAGGTCCAACTGATGTGAATTTAGTCTACAGTGTCAAGTGAGCTAACTATTGTGTGGGAAAGACCCAAAAAGATATAATATATAGTAGAGGTAGATTTAATCTGAGTTCTCAAGTTTGAATCAAATCCATAATGCCTAGTTTTGGCTCAAAGTTGTTCGAGTTAGTTCATAGTGTCACTAGAGGGGTGCCGACAATGTGATCAATGTTATTGGAAGGTGAACAGTGTTGCTGGCGAGATGAATAGTGGCACTGGATGGACAAATGAGGCAATGGTGAGTGAAGCTGCTGAACTGGAGTTTCAATTTGAGATTGGGTCATTCGAGCCGAGCAAGCTCGGATATTATCAACCCCTAATACTGAGCTTGTCAGCTAATCATCTACTGAGGATTTTACTCTTGGGAGAATTACTTTGTCATTGTAAATCCCCAGGTTTTTTCCTTTTTTCCTCATTGGCAGTCTTTTGCTTTGTCTGGGATCCAAATTGGGGATACTCTTCTTTGTGTTGCTTCATTTGTGTAGGATGTGCTTTGCCATTCCTTTGTTTTTATGAGCGTGTTTCCACCCAATTATTTCAGACTATGTAATATATTGTCTTGATTGCATCATATTGACGAGATTAGATTGTCAACCTAATTCCAAAAAGCTTATGGTCTTGTTGGTTTTGACATTTCCATGTCATTCTTTTGCTCTCTATTTAGTACATAGAGCATTAATTTGTTAGGACCTAGGGGAGGGGACACATGTCGTAATTCTGGACGATGCAGAGAGATATTCTACTTAGACTGAGTGTATAGAAAGGGGAAGAGAGGCTATAAAAGGGGAGGGAAAATATTGTCTGGGTGTTGAACAGCCTCTGGCTTATTGAGAGGTTACGGCTTTGGGAGGAGCTAGCACATCTTATTGCCAGCATTGTTTTCTTTTCCTTATACCAATTTTCTGAAAATTAATTATATCTGGTTTGTGCTGGAAAATTTCAAGGTTCAGCTGAAACCTCTGTTTCCTTGTAACATTTGTGACTTCATGCAGTCCACAAACTTAACTTATTTTAAACACTGACTTATCCTGTGTGTTTGTTCCCCTTATGATTTTAATGACTGGTGTTTTTAAATGGTGTAGGTGCCGAAAAGTCATCGAGTTGCTTCAGTATTGCTGTGAGAAATGCAGTTACAACTCAACGCATTGTGCTTCAGTGTCTGCCCTTCTGAAGCAGATAGAGAAGAGATAGCTGGGATGTCTCTGTGTGTGTGTGTGTGTGTGTTCGGATTGGATCCCATGAGTCTTCTGAATGAAGAACACACATCCAGAAACCATTTTTGTCGATGGCTTCTCTTGTAATAAACAACCAACAGAAAAAAAAAAAAAAAAAAAAAGGGAGAATTTTCTTTCACTGCCTTGCAAAGGTGGCGGAAGTAATTTTACCTGAAGTGCATGTAATTTGATAGCTATGTGTGGTATAAAGATAGCATAGAAAAACTAGTATATTGGTCTTTATTTTACCTGTGTTTCTTTCTGCTTTTGTTATGGTAAATCATATTGGATTTACTGCATTGCCAATAGGGATGGAGTTGATCTGTCAAAGGATCTGTTCATTGTTTGGTTTATCTCATTAACGATTCTTTTGTTTTTAGTAACTATTAATTCAAATAATACTAATTCTTTTATGGTGATTTAAATGAGCCGAATTGAGTTCTGGATTGATCACACCACCCCTGCTTGTCAATCTTTAGGTTTGGCATAAGAACTGCCCATGTTTAGTCAAACCACAACCGAGAATTGACCATTTCGATATCGACAATTAAATAGCTAGTTATTTTACTAAAATTACAGTCATGCGCCTGGTGGATTTGTTTTAAGTGAAGCTGCTTGTACCCAGATTAATGTTCCATTTCAACAAACTATGTTTAAGGAGAAAAAATTTTAGATTTTAAGTTTCACAACGTTGGCACCACCACACCAAAAAAAACCTCTCTATAATTCTTCTTTTTCCATGATTCTTTTTATCCAACTATCTTTTTTCAGATGATTCAAATGAATCAAATTTGATCAATCATTTCAGATTCAAACTAAATTTTAACTAATTTTATTTAAATTTAATTCAATTTGAATCTATTTTTCAAATACCATTTTATATAATATTTGACTCGCGTAGTTGGAGAGATCCTTATGCAAAAACTTTTCTCAATAATGTCAGTAAGGAATCCCACAACCCATCACTACTTAAGAATAGTTGGTTCGTGTCGCCACCTTATCTTAATGATAACCACAAAATGGTTAATAATTTAAATACGACACACCAAGAGGCTCTGTTTTATTCTTGCCTCTTTTACCAAGCTGTTGCAAGAACAAATTCAAAAATAATTCATCTTTTGACTCTATCAAGTCAAAGTAAAAGCTGAAGCTTGCCAGTTCGGCTCAAGTTTGGCTTTAATAATATTGATTATACACTAGCTCAAACAAACTCAAACTGCATATTATAGATTTGAGTTGAATTCAAAATTGATTCAACTCAAATACACTACTATCGTTGACTGATTGACATCCCAAACCATAAATTGGTAAAAAGATAAAAAAGACAAAAAAGAACATGAAAATCAATCTTCGACATGGTACTGAGACAAAAATAAAGAAAGAGAAGATGC
>JAJEJH010001775.1:0-17703 GCA_026122585.1 Anacardium occidentale
AGTAAATGCATGGAGATTCAAGATAAGTTATAAGGCATTGTGATGATGTCACTTATACACTGTGTTTAATGTGTTGTATGTTAATCATGATGATTTATGATATCAAGAAGTCTTATTGATTACAATTTGTGTGCACTATTAGGTCAATAACACGTGTTGTGGAGTTACGATAGATAATAAGGATTACTTCCCACTTGGCTTATATTTGCTTATAAAACTCGTTAACAATCACTTTTTATCTTAGGTTTTTTTAAAGCTTTCAGTGTCTTTCACTTTCCTCAAAGAGTTCTAGTGTAAGTCATTTGTTATAGCAATCCATAATTTCTTTGTGCAAATATGATAGCATCTACAAATCATTTATTTTAGTTTACCAAAGGTGGGGGCTCTAAGCGCTTACACTTTAATTCTTTGTTTAACGAATTTAGCTTTAGTCTTTCGGCATACAGTCTTATAGCCCATCAGTACCAAGTCGACAACAAGTGGGTGAGAAGCATTTATTGGAGGTTGATAAGGGAAAGAGTACCGAGATACTTCTCTAGCTTGTGATGCAACTAATGCTCACTCGAGATTAATACCTTAGCCTTCTCTCTTTTGAATGTTTTCTCTTTGCTCCTTTTTTTTCTTTAAATGAATATTCATATTAATATAATGGAACCAAGTTGTTATTTCTTTATTTCTGTCATTGTTGCATTATTATAAAGACTTTTAGAATATGGTGCTTAAGCGAACAGCAAAGTTATAAAAGCAAACACCACTAAGCCTTCTTAAAAGAGTTATACATGTACAATAAGGAATTATGTATATCTTCTATATCACTTTATTCTAACATCATTGTTTTAGTGTATTTTGAATAGACGCACTTAAGTGAACAATAATTTTAAACAGGATAATATGGCACAAGTCTTGTATATTGCACATATCTATTTTACAAGTACGATGATAGGAGTTAGCCTACTGATTAAAATTAGTTATAGCACTCATGTGCAAGGGTGTGAGTAGATGTTATCCTTTCAACATGAGGTCTAGTCTATGTGTTGAGTACATTATCCACTAATTATTATTTTGGCATTCAAACTTGATAACTTTAGTTACCTCACCTGTTGTATTTGGATGAGGAACCAGGGCATAGTGGTAATATATAGATAGAGCTTGTCTGATAAAGGCTTTACCCTATATGTTGAAAGATATTATTTAGAGAGTATACTTAACTACCTTTTTGTAAGACCCCGCCTGCTATATATTACTGTAGACCAGATTTATTTATTATTTATTATTATTATTATTATTATTTTAAATATATCTTTAATATATAACGGTAGATCCTACGCTGATTGCTTACAGAAAATATGCGGAAGCTAAATTAAAAATTTATGATGGGAAACTAAACCCACTATAGAGTATCCTAAGATAAAACTCACATTTACTATATACTAATAATATCTAAAAACATAGAGGATACTGTACAATCCAAATGCATGAGCAATACAAAGCATGCGAGCCATAAACATGCTATTTGCTAAAAACTAAACATATATATATATACATGCATATATAACTGAAAACTCATGTGAAAACCTACTCAAGCCATATCCAACACCCCAGCCATCTCGTGCTCCAAGTTCAGCTCCCAAAACACTAACCTGCAAGAAAGGAAACTAAGGGGAATGAGTGACAAGTCACTCAGTAAGCGTCTCCTACCTCTACCCTCGGGTAGACTCTAGACTAAGCTGCTACTGACTGGCTAACTGTTATCTAGGTGAACTTAACTAAGTTCTTGATAGCCTAATAGCTTCTTCCAATCCTCTTTAGCATTTATTAATCTTTTTGCTTTTCCTATTAATCTCTTGCATTCTCTTAGAATTAGCTGAACTCTTTTATTTCTTTTCTTCTGACATATATCGTGCAACTTAATCTTTCTTTCATTTATTATTTTACATGTTTCTGGTCTTACTGTCTGTATGTTTTTCTATGCCATATAATATGTATCATGGTATGTTGAAATCATGTTATTTTCCCTTGGGTCTGTTTACTGAAAACATCCTTCTAAAAACTATTACTAGGATCTGAAGATTCAAAACATTGAAAAGCTGAATAAAACTATTTCTAAAATCTCTGTATTTGAAGATACCTGTTATGCTGATCAGATTGATGAATATAAGGATTCGACATCCTGACCATGTGGGTTAAACCATACCAGCGAAGTTCCAGTAAGCTGAAATGTCCTCCATACCAGTCCTCAGACCAGTAAGCTGAAATCTAACCAATCTGACCGAAGTCAAAAAGCTGAAATCTCATAGATGCCCCCTCAAATTCACCCTTACTCATAAACCCAGACATCGGGCCTTAATGCTGAAAACTGATACAAATGGATCACTTGATCCCTTTTCTGAAAATACTATTTAACATGCTATGTTGAATGATACTATTCATACATGTTATCTTATCAATTCTCTTTTCTTTCTGATTATAGTTTATCTTACTGTTTCTATTACTCTAACTTATTAAGCGTATTAATAAGTTTTGTGTACACTGTTATGGGTTCTGTATACTTCCTTACAGTTTATGTTACTGTATGTGTAAACTATATTAGTTGTTATTTTCTTGTTTCCTGTTCTCTTCTTGTTTCTATTTCTGTCTTTGTTTCTATTTTCTAATCGTAACCTGTCGCTAGATTACGCTGTTTAAGTCTGTTGATGAGTTTCTTATTTTGTTGTGAGATTAAAGTCTGATTCTGGAAAATATCTTATTCTTTTTCTCTTTTCTTTTTTCTTCTTTTCTCTTTTCTCTTTTCCCTCTTCTTATTCTTTTCTCTTTCTTGTTATTGAAATTCTATTTTTTTTTCTCATTTTTACTAGGCACACAGACGTGTAGGATCTGACGCACGGGCATGTAGCCCAACCATGTAAGGTTTTGGAATTCTGGCTAAAATCTCACATTTAGCTAACGCACAGTCGTGACCCTCAGGCTCACGGTGTGACCCTCTCAAAAGCTGGTTATGCACGTCTCGCATACACGACCGTGACTTTGCTAAAACCAGAATACACGAGCGTGCACACACGAATGCACAAGCGTGCATCCTGCCCTAATCCTGCCCTATTTTGACACCCACGATCGAAATCCATAAGATCATCCTCAAAACTCAACCCAAAACTCATCAAACTTAAATTAAACATATAAACATGCAACATACACTGCTATTAAACTAGAAACATGCATCAATCACTGAAATAACCCAACCAAGGAAGCACAAACTTATGCATAATTTCTTTTTGCAAATATGATGTCATCTACAAAGCATTTCTTTTAGTTTACCAAGGGTAAGGGCTCTAAGAGATTACATTCTAATTCTTTATTTAAAGAATTTAACGCTAGTCTTTCGGAGTATGCTCTTATAGCCCATCAGTACCAAGTCAATAACAAGTGGGTGAGAAGCATTCATTGGAGGTTAACAAGGGAAAGAGGCCAATATGAACTTTAAAAAAGAGATCATACGATGATGAGTGCCTTCCCATGATAGCTGAATGTAGTGTTATGGGGGTTACTCTTAGTATGGAAAATGAATGTTTTCTCCTTCCTTCTCACTCTTTTAAATCTTTAAGATCTGAGGACACTATGTAATTGTGTCATGAGCTTGCCTTTGTCACCTCCATGGTGAAGGTGTATGTTACAGTGGATAATTGGGTTAAGTTTTAAGGAATGTCAATGCTAACAAAGCTTAAAAGGGCTATATATATGATTTCAACCAATTGGATAAATCCTTAGGGAAGTTTGTAGGAAGCCATTCCTTAAAAGACCTCAAGGGTAGACTAAGATACTTCTTTAGCTTGTGACGCAACTAATGCTCACTCGAGATTAATACCTTAGCCCTCATTCTTTTGAATGTTTTCTCTTTTCTCTTTTTTTTTTTAAATGAATATTCACATTAATATAATGGAACCAAGGTTGTTATTTCTTTATTTCTGTCATTGTTGCATTATCTTAAAGACTTCTAGAACATGGTGCTTAAGTGAATAACAAAGTTACAAAAGCAAATAGCACTAAGCCCTGTTAAATCAGTTGTACATGTACATTAAGGAATTATGTATATCATGTGTATCATTTTATTGTAACATCATTGTTTTAGTATATTTTGAATAGACACACTTAAGTGAACAATAGATTTAAAGAAGTTAATATGAAATGTCTAGTATATTGCACATATTTGATTTATAACTAGCACTTATGTGCAAGGGTGTTAAGTAGATGTTATCCTCTTAACTAGAGGTCTAGTCTATGTGTCAAGATACGTTATCCACTAATTATTATTTTGGTATTCAAACTTGATAACTTTAGTTACCTCACTCACTGTAGTTGGATGAGGAACCAAGACATAGTGGTATTATATAAATAGAGCTTGTTTGATAAAGGCCTTACCACGTATGTCTAGAGATATTATTTACGAGAGAATATTTCACCACTTTCTTTGGAGAGGTCTAATAGGCATTCAAGTGGTTGGGTATGGTTTGATCTTAAGTTAGGTAATTGGGTTACTTATCTTGTCATTAACTAGTCTTAAACTATTGTTTAGCCTTTTAATGCCTTGGGTGGTTATTTTAGGCCTAGAATATGTTATTTGTTGAGTAGGGCTTACTGTCATATGTTTTTTAGCATTTTACTATCTCTTCCATTATGGGGTCTTTAGTGAAAAATAGTAGGCCATAGGTATGGTATGCATCAGGTAGGATCTGAGATCCTTTGTTAGAGGTGTTTTTTAACCATCACCATCTATTAAAATGGGTTGCACTTAGATAGAAAACTAATGCTCCTTTGATTACTTTCTTTAGAAGGGACAAGTCCACAAGATAATGAGAAAGCTATCTGACAACATTGTATGTCAATTAGGCTTTGTTAGAGGCATCACCCATAGTTGAATTTGGTTGTGCAACAATTACAAAGGTTGGTTGTTGCTCTTCAACTTTGTAATTAGTTGACTATTAGTGGCAAGACTATAAAGTCTCATGCTAGTGTTAGATTCTTCAAAGATCTAGTAATCAAAAGCTTTTCTATATCATCTTCCAAATGCCATTTAGGAAGATTGATATGCCAAAGTTGGATGATTAATAGATGTTTCTAATGCCAAATTGTTTATAAAATTTTTTATCATCAATTGATATACGCAATTTAGAGTCTTATACAAAATAAACTACAGTAGTAACAATAAGGATCAATTAACCTACTATGGTGAGAAATAAATAAAATACAAAGAGGATTAGACATGAAAACTTTTAATATGATTCATTTCAATAGTCAAAAACCTATGTTCATAACCTGAGGTGGGCCTTAAAAATTACTTGATTTTGGACAAAGGTTTTAATAAAGATAATTAGACTTTTATAAGGGTTTTCTTGTTTATCCTAGGATGATTCTTATGTGTAAAACCTTGGATGTGTCATAACTTTAATTAAGTTTAGCCTCTTTTATTTGTATTAGTCTTTCATATTTATAGGACGAAGAGGAAGGGTTAAATTCAAATAACATATTTGAGTATTTCCAATTCAAATATGATTTGCAAAATTTATGTCTATTCTAATTAAATTAAAACATAATAATTACATTAATAGTATGATCCTGATTTTTTAGGAAACATTAGCTTTCTTTTTAAAAAATGGGGGATATCAAGAAAAGTGTAATATCCACAGGTACATCCTAAGGGTAATTTTGGTATTGTTTTATGTCAGTTATTTATCATTTGATTTGGTATACTGTTTATTTTGGTAGTATAGTCGTGCATGTGGAGGATGCATGCCTGCACATGTGTTGGGATAATTTGGTCTTTTTATGGAAAAAAAAAGTGTTGAATTTTCTAAGTGTAGGTTGATACATGACTATGCATGACTGTGCATGATATATGCTAGTTAATTCAAGTGATGCTCATGTGCATGTTTGTGTATAACATACATATTTGAATTGATTGTGTTTTCGGTAGTTGTAAATCATGATTTTATATGAGATAACGAATGTCACAACCATGCAAGGGTCATGCATGATCGTGAGTGATGTTAATTTAAGTTTTTATATAAAAAGATTTATGCATATAAGTAAAAGGTATTACTTTATTGTTCTTTCATAGGTAAAAATACAAAGCAGAAAAAAGAGAAACAGGGTAAGGCTTTAAGTGAAGCTTCATCACCAAAAAATAGGAAAAGAAAATGACTTTAAAGTTTATCAAAGTCATGCAAAGAATAAACAATCGATAGAAGAGAGGTAGACAAAATCACTTTATGATATTTTGATATTTCTTTTGGCTTGTACGATACTATTAAGCATTGTTATGAATGATCATGTTGAGAATGTGATAGATATTTGATTTGTATGCTTGTTATGATAAGAAATTCATGATTTGAGTATGTTAATACATGTTGAATATGATCCACCTAATGTGTGTTGATTGTCTTGTTATTTTGCCTATTGAGAAACATGTATAGTGTAGAGACATAGTTTAAAGACATTGGATCAAGAAATAGATACTAGAAATTATTAAATCTAAAAATCTAGATGATGATGCCCAACCATGCATAGGATAAGTCATGATTGTATATATGTTAGGTAGATGGTTACATGGTTATTTATCGGTGTACAATTGTAAGCCTATGACACGATGCACATCATATAACATAAGATTCATGCTCGTGTATCCTTTATGAACAAACCCTTATGAGCCCTATGACACATAATCATCACAAAGGTATTATGGAAATTTTATGTCATGGATATGAGGCACAACTGTGATAAGGATAGTCAATCTATGTATTATTATGTAATGGTCACAAGCATACAAGAGGGTTTTGCTTGTGCATGGGAGAATGAGTCATAACCATGACCATTAAAGGGTCACACCTGTGCAAATACAATTTAACACACAAGCATGCATGTTAAGGGCACAACTATATATAGATTTGTTTATGACATTTATACTCATATGTTACGTGTTTAAGTAGGGATTAAGTTAAAGGACTTTGAAGAGTCTACTAAAGATGGATTTGTGAATTGGCGCCTAACAGTGTGAAAGACAACATTGATCCTAAATGAGTTAGATTCAAGTTAAATACATAAAAAGAAATTAATAATTGTAATGCTAGTGAATGATGAATTATACTTATAGTTGTGTATAGAAATAGTGAGAAATGTGGATTATAGGTCATGTTATATGATCTTGGCCCAGCTTCTGAGTCACCACTATGTGATCTCTTACTCAAAAACTCATGTGAAAATATATAAGATATAGCTATATGAGTCAAGTTATGCACTTGCAATTATGGCTCACATTTTCAAGTGTGCATGGTTAGGGAGCCTACATTAGTCACGTGGTTAGCAAGATGCCTCATACAACAACCGTGGTAGAGGTCAACTAGGTATGGCAATTGTTAACAATCCTATTCAATAAGATTACATGAATAGAATGATTACACTTGTTAGTTTTCTTGTGTGATGAGGATATCAATTCTTATATGCATTAAACCCAATCAACATTGTATTAGGTACACAATTGATACTAGACATTTTACATGTCGTATAAGTACTTCCACAAAGACATCAAGGATGTCAGTTGATGAATGAAATAAGCATCTAAAACATCGTGAAATGGTTAAAGGGATGTTAGAGATATTAGGGTCATCAAGGTTAATAAGACCTTATGGTACAAATGCTAGAGACAAAATGAGTTAGATTGACATGATAGAAATCTAAGACGTTGGGATTGGGAGTTTCGTAGGCATTTGGAATGCTAGTCATAATTGAATAAGACAATAGGGTTGTTATATAAGTGTATATAAATTATTAGTGAACATATTATATTTTGATATGTATAGGGTGTTGATAGGTCATATGCTTCCTGAACATTTCACACTCATATGTTTACCTGTTTTTTTATAAGTAGAGGAGATAATAGGACAAGTGGGAATAGTAGTGGTCCAGGGGGCTAAGGTATGGGCACAACTACATGTTTTCTCTTATGATTGTATTTCTTCATGTTTTATGGGTTTGTTTAACATGTTAGACTATTTTTAATATTATTACTTTTTTTTTTTATGCCTCTAATGTGAGATATAGACTAATGAGTTTGCTATGATATTCTTTGTTTTCTGTAGTTATGTTATTGTTGTGTTTTATTGCTTTAGAGAGTTGTGTACCCATTCGGTAGTTGAAAATTGTGTACTATTATATTGAATATAGTTGATTGGTTTATTTGAGCAATATCCTGTAGTTTTATTCTTCCTATTGAAGAGGTTTCCACAATAAATTATGTGTATATATATATATACACACACACACACTTGCTTTTAATTGTTTGGTGTGAAAAAGTCATTTGTTCTCACATAGTTCAACCAAGGAGGGGGAAATTCGATTTTGGTTTTCTTAGTTTGATTACTTTCTTCCCAAAAGCTTTGGCATATAATCACGAATACTTGGATTTTTTTTCCCTTAAAACTTGCATATTGCCTTTTAACTACATAACCCTAACAATGGATTTAGTTACAAAATAACTTTGCATAGTAGTCCATGTTTTATTAGTAGATTGACACTTACATAGTTGACAAAACATTTCTTCACTTATTGAAGCTAATAACCAACTTATCAAGCATTTATCTTTTCATTTCCATACAAAGTACTATGAGTTAGGTTGTTTAATCTAATTCTCTCCATTATCACTGTTGGCAAAGAAAAATGGAGACGGAACAAGAAATTAGACCTATCAGTGGTCTTGGAGCTCACAGGCACCAACAACAAGCAAAATCTGAGCTTTCTAGCTGATATGTATCGAAATCAAATCCAAGTGCGAATTCAGAAACATCATCACTGATTCATACCTTGACAACTCCAAAGTGTCTCTTAAGCCCGTCAAAGCCTTTTCAAGCTAATAATCCAAGAAAAATGAGCTTATTCGACTTCGATCAAAATATTCGAAAGGAATTCCGAATTATCTTACAAAATTTTCGCCAAAGCCTTCGAATCATGCTCAAGCTCGGAAACAATAAAAAATGGCATATCAAGGAGCATGAATTCATCAAATGGCTTCATACGAAGCCAATGAAAGAAACGACAGTCAAATCAGAAGAGAATCAGGGCAAAAACACGCAAGTGAAGAATTGGCCTAGAACGCACGGCCACACGCATGCCCATGTCGCACCGTGTTGCACAAATGTGCGTGCACGTGCACTGCCTTGCAGTGCAAGCAAGCGCACTGTGCGCCTACGTGTGCATGCTTCCGTGCACTGTCCGCACGCATGCTGCATGCTGCGGCACCTGGATTATGCCACGCTTTTGGATTTTGCTCTTTTTTCCAACTATTTTGCATGCTTTGCCTTCCAGAGCTTCCTCAATGCATTCTCCTTGAAGATTTTTAGTTCCTGTTGAATTTCAACATAGATTTGAATGCCAACGACTTTTCAGATCGAATTCGAATAATTAATTTGAATCGAATACTCAAATCGAAAATTCAAATTAAGGCTAATTCAATCAAGGAAAAATTACATGAAGATACAAGCATGCAAATTGTGATATTCAAAATATGTTTATATTTAAATTATGCATTGTAATTAATATTTAGGCAACTTTAAATACTTTTGTAATTTATCTTTTAATATTTTCTTTTATTTAATTTGTATTAAATTTTAAGTTAACTAGGGTTAGCTTATTTGTAATCATGGTTTGTATCATGCCTATAAAAGACAACATTTTCATTGTAAAAAAAGCTTTTGATGAAATGAATATTTGAAAAGCCTTGGCTTTCTTTCAATTTCATGCTATGTCTTAAACTAGACATTTCTAATGCTTTGGTGGCTCATGTGAATGTTTTTATTTCTTTTATCCAAGTTTCCATTTGCAAGAAGGAATTTGGTGGTGGAAGAACCTTGGTGGTGGAATTTCCTTTATCTTTGGTTCACCCTCAAGTTGGTAGAGGAATTTTTTATGCTTGAGGTTTGTTTTCTTGCACATTTTAATTAATGTTTGTGGTGTTGAGTGATCTTCATTTTCCTACCTTTCTTTGGTTATTGTTTGATGATCTTGGGAGATTGGATATTGGAGATTTGAACTTACTTTTGGCTGGACTTGAAGTAGATAGAAATTATGATGAATGTGGCATGGAATATGCATGAAATTGCATGATTTTAGGGTTGTTTTGGTGCTGGAATTTTGAGATGTCATTTCTGAATTTTCATCACTAAAAATACAAGAAAAGGGCTTTCATTATTGATCACTAGCATTTGTAGTTTTCTTCATTGACCTTAGGGTTTACTATGCTTGAAAAATTTTGGAAATGGCAGCATTGACTGAGAATCAGGAAAATCAAATGCTCGTATATATCCTCTTCTGTGTCCTCTATTAACAAGGTCTGCTCCTCGTCATCAACCACTTAGGTTGTTTTAGTCTTCAACCAACCTGAAGAGACAAAGGCTGTTTAAATGAAACCCTTTGTCACAAATACATTAGATAAGTTGGTATGCTTGTTAAACAGAAAAAGAAGAAAAACGCTCCATAATACAAGAAAAAGCTAGGAATTTCACTAACATCTAAATGAATTACAGAAAGGAAGTTAATTTTACAAAACAATGGCTATGTAGAAAAAAAATAAAAAACCTATCAATAATCCTGTGGGACAATGTCCAAAGCATCTCACAGAGGATAAAATAAGTCATTATGGTTTTGTTTGTTTGCAAAATTTTCAAGTCCACAATAAAATTGCACCTTGGAGAAACATGAAACATTTACAGCCCTGTAAATTTGGACCATGATACCTCAGAAATAGCTTTTACCTTGATCACATACATAGCAAAGAAGTCCCACTACAACACAAATCAAGAAGGTGAAGGAAGATACAGAAACTTGTGTAAGGCATAAGTATTTCAGATGATTTAAAAACATGTTTATTTTATGCTATCTGTCTGCATCTCTGTTTCTGGTTCTAGTTGTAAACCAAATTAATATGTCTGACCTGAAAATGCCTTCAGTGCGCAATATACTTGCTCCAGTTTCAAGAAAATGCTAATGGTTGAAAGAGCAATAGCAATATTTGCAACACAAAAGTAATCAGTGTAGGATTCCCACTGAAGAACTCACAGCTTTAAATACAAAGAAATAACATTTTTAAAAAATACAGGAACAAGAATCCAGTTCCATCATTGTTGTTTTCAAATGCAAAAACAGATGAATTATCAAACAAGTAAGAGGAGCAGAGGTTCAAGAACAGAGAATTGCAACTGAAATTTGTAAGAGAAGAGAGATCAAAGAAAGTGTAATTTAGAAAATTCTGGTGTTTGGAGTTTGATGTCAATTGCGTTACAAGTAAATTATATAACAGTAATTTTCAAAACTGAAAAGGCTGTTAATTTACGCACTAAAACCAGGCGCAAATTTCAAAGAAATTTTTGAAAACAGGCGCCTAGAAAAGAGTCGTTAAATAGTTAAGTTGGTAACGTCGATGGGCTTACTAATTTACTGATACGTGATTGGTCGTTCCGTGTATATTCAAAAAAACTGTATTCTTGCTTTGCTATATAATATATAGAGTACGGGTGTTTAAAAAATTAGTAAACCGAACCTATTTGGTATCTAATCAATTTTTTGATTCATTTACTGGTTTTGTTGTAGTGCTGTAAATTGGTTAACAAAATCAAATTCATTTTAAACGCTACAAGAAATTTCACAAAATCTAGTTTCATAACACAATTTTTTATTTTTACATCTAATCTAATCTTATCTGGTTTTGTTGTATTGTAACTCAGCCTACAAAGGGAGAGAGTTAAAAAAAATAAAATAAAATTGAAGTTCAATGCAAGAGTACGATAATTTTTTGATAATAAAGCATAATAGTACTTAAAAACAACAATTTCACTTGGAGAGAGAAAAAGTACCCGACTATTGACAAATCCAAGTACTTTGACCGAATTGATTAAAAGCATACATTTGACATCACCCATAAGGCTTATTAGCAGAAAAGAAAACAAAACAAAATACTTTATCATTAAAACTAATTTAATACCATGAAGCTCCTAAATTAATAACAAATTGTTTTCATATCCTATTGCCAACTAAGATGACATTTGAATACAACTCAAGCACTACAATCAACAAATGTACTCCAAACTACTCTCTTAAACAATATAAAGAGAAAAGGGAAAGCTTAAACTAGTAAGTAAAGATATTGACATCATTACGATGGGGCACCAAGATATGAGGCTAACTGCAATATGTCATTGAAAATTTCATCAGTTGTAACTTGAGCTCCAACTGTTATGAAAACTATGTTATTATCAGAAGCAAAGAGTTGTGCGAAAGGATGATCTTTCTTATATCTTTGCAATTGCACATTACCCTTTTGGTTCACAACATCTACCACTCCAACATACCTCAAAACCTAAGAACAAATGTGAAACTTATGTGTGTCAGTATTGTATTTTATATATCAATATTGTCCTTAGAAATATAGAACAAAAGTTTTATTTGAAAAATGGATAAAAAATATGAAAACTCCACATCAAAAACTTAAGTAGCAACTTTAAAAGGTTTCAAAGTCCCCCCAAATCGTGTGGTGTACAAATCCAAAAAGTTTAAGAAGTAGTAAACTCCCAACACACATAGTTGAAACCTTTCAAAAATTACAAAATCCCCCTCCCATAGGCCCAGTTCATGTATTGGTGGCATGAAGTCATACAATTTGATCAGAATCAATAGGGCTATTATTCAATAGCTATTGAGGATCTTAGGCATGTAAAAATCACCAACTTTCATCACCAGAATCTAGTGAAATCATGACAAAAACAGGAGCCAAATTCACTAACACTAGTAAGTTTAATAATCGATGCTCTTGTTGAAATTGTGGACGTGCTCGTGCTAAAAACTTTTGAAAAAAGAAAAAAGCTGCATGACAGCTTGTCGTGAGACACAAGACTAGCTTTTGTGTGCACATTATTTAGGGATTTGTTAGGTAACTTTGCTATTTTTTTAACTTGTTGGGTTTATGTGCATATGATTTGGGGGCATTTTGCTACATTCTAAACTTATTGGGTTTGTGGGACACGATTTCGAAGCAAGTTTAAAAAGTATCAATATCTCCCCAAAATTGTATGCACACAAACCCAACAAGTTTAAATAATAGCAAACTCACCCCATAAATCCACAAATCCTTGTGCACATAGAAGTTTGTTGTGCATCATATAATCCAATTCATGCTTTCCACGACTAGCTTCCTCGTGGTGTTTCCAACATTTGTTGATGATTTTCAGCACCAGCCATTCATAATTTCATTAAAAACAATCGATTCTAACCGATTTGGGTGATCTGAAATCAAGGTAGTGATCTAAATATGGCACAAGATTCCTCATCATTTCTTTAGATTCCAAGGATGAAAGTTGGCAATTTTTACGCCCCTAAGACTATCGACAACTGTTGAATAATAGTCCTATGGATTCTAATAAAATCGTGTGGCTTTGTACAATAACACAAGAAGGGGGGAGTTCGTAACTTTTTAAACTTCTTGGGTTTGTATAAAATGATTTGGAGAGAGTGCTACTTTTTAAACATCTTGAGTTTGTGCGACATATGATTTGGGGAGAGTTTGAAATTTTTTAAAATTGCTACTTTTGTTTTTTATGAGTAGTTTTCATATTTTCAATCTGTTTTTCAAATAAGATTTTTGTTTTCATATTTTTAAGGATAAAATTGGTATGTGATTTCAAATTTTAACGGCAAAATTGATATATAAAGTCCATTAACATTGAAATTAAAAAATATAATTATTTGAGCTTAACTCTGATATGAGACGGTTAATTCGCTTTGACCTATTTACTTTTGGTTAATTATTTTATTTTCCCCTTAAAATTTTGGAAAACACCCAACCTTTTTTCAAATTTAAAAAAAAAATTACATTTTACCCTAAACATATATCATCATATCTAATATTATAATACATATGCTTTGGGAGTCTAAATGTTATTTTTTAAACTTAGTAGAGGTAAACATATGATTTTTCTAACTTATTAAAAAAATTAACATATTCACTTATACATTTTGAAAATATATCCTAACCAAAATAATTTATAATAAGATATTTATACCCCCTAACTATTTGTGTTAGGGTATAATTATTATTTTTGAAACTATTGAGGGGCACTTAAATTTTAATAATTTTTAAAACATTTCAAAACTTTTTTAAATTTAAAAAGGAACCTCAAAAATTTTCAACTTTAAAAAAACGCGTCAACTTTTTTCAAATTTCAAAAATACCCTAACTTTTTTGAATTTTAAAACTCCTAAAATTTTTAAAAAATTATGATTTAGCCTACATATATAATTATTTATTATTAACCCCTATTTATATTTATACTAATAAATTGTTTATTATTTTTAATTATAATTAGAGTAATGAATAACAAAACATTTAATAAAATTTTAAAATATAATATTATTTATTTTGAAAGTATTTTGATTTTTTCAGTAATTTTATAAAAAAATTTAATAAAAGTTTTAATAAATAGATAAAAATTTAATTTTTATTAAATTTAATATATAAAATTTGTCTAGTTTAACAAATATTGGGTTGTAATAAGTGTTTATGCCCAAAATTATCATTCAACTGGAGGAAAGGTTCGCCAAAAGTTACCAGCATTTTATAATTAAACTTTTGCCTCGTCGACGTATAAAACATTCTAGAGATCAATCGAGAAACTTTTCATATTGCTTTTTTAGATTCCAACGGCAAAGAAATTTTTGGGAGGTGCAATCAAAGTTTGTGGATGGTTCTAGGCAATAGCTGACTGGTAGATGGTTCTAGGCAACAGCTGACTGGTAGATGGTTCTAGGCAACAGCTGACTGGTAGATGTTTCCAGGCAACAGCTGACTGGTAGATGTTTCCAGGCAATAGCTGACTGGTAGAGAAAGCAGTCACGCTTCTATGATAAAACTTTTCATATTGTTTTTAGAGATGGTGGTTTTTCAGTCTTGAAAGTCTATCAAGCGCGATGGCTTCTTCTTCCACGGCTGTTGATCCGAGGAAGTATGATGTTTTTCTCAGTTTCTATGGCGAGGACACCCGGACCACTTTCACCAGCACTTTACATGGAACCTTGGAGCGGGAAAATGTAAAAGTTTTCATTGATGATGAACTTAAAAGAGGAGAAGACATTTCGTCATCTCTTATGACTGCAATTGAAGAATCAATGATTTCAGTTATTATTTTCTCGAAAGGTTATGCATCTTCAAGATGGTGTCTAGAAGAACTTGTGAAGATCATGGAGTGCAAGAAAACGAGAAAACAGGTAGTAATACCAGTTTTCTATCGCATAGATCCATCAGACGTAAGGAATCAAACTGGAACTTTTGGATATGGATTTGCTAAAACCTTGTAGAAAGTTTTGATGAGGGGAAATTAAAGAGGCTACAAATGACAGAAGAACAATTTAAAGACAAGGTTCAGACATGGAAGAATGCCTTGGCAGACGCAGCAAACGTATCTGGCCAGACATCAAATACGACATCGTAATTCTCTACCCTTTAATTTACTACTCTTGCAGTTTTAGCTGATTATTATAACCTTCACATTAATTATATATCATGTAGTTTAGGAGAGATTCCATGTATATTTCGCTAGATAGATATAGATTTATGAAAATTCTCTAATTCTTTTAATAACGTTGCATAGGTTGGCTTCATTAAAATCAGTTATTTTTGGATTTTTTTTTTTCATTTCTTAATTATTCACTGCATTTTTAACAAGTTCTTTTTTTCAATTTACTGAAGATGTTTTCAAGATCTTAAATTTCATCTTCCCGAGTAATAATGATGAGAAATTGGTTGGATTAGAATTAGTCATTGGCCAAATTGAGTCTCTATTGCAAACTGGGTTGCGAAATGTTCACATTATAGGACTTTGGGGAATGCGTGGTATAGGAAAGACAACTATTGCAAAGAGAGTATTCGACAAAATAAGCCATCAGTTTGAAGGCTCATACTTTGCTAGAAATATTAGGGAAGAATCAACAAGACCCAATGGATTAAGTCGAATGCGACAAGAACTTCTTGCTACAATATTAAAGTGTCCTATCGGCTCCACACAAAAAAGGGTTTTAGATGATGTGACCACTTTAGAACAAGTAGAATCTTTGATTAAACATATTAATGGTTTAGGCCCAGGAATTCGAGCCATTATAACAGCAACAGACCATCATGTGCTTCGAAATTGTGGAGTTGATATTGCAAATATATGCGAGATAAAGGGGCTAGATTACAGTGACGCTCTTCAGCTTTTTAGTTTGTATGCTTTTCAACGAAATCGTCCTAACATAGATTATGAGGACTTGTCAAAGACGGTAGTTAACTATACTAGAGGTGTTCCTTTAGCTCTTAAAGTGTTAGGTTGTTACTTACTTGATAGGTCAAAAGATTTTTGGAAAAATGCATTAAAAAAATTTGAAATAATTCCTCACGAGGACATTCACAAGGTACTAAAAATAAGTTATGATGATCTAACTAATGAGCAACAAAATATATTTTTAGATATTGCATGTTTTCTTAAATGGGAGACTAAAGCTTTTGTGGTTGACTTCTTAGATGCTTGTGACTACAAGGCTGAAATAGAACTAACTGTTCTCATTGATAAGTGTCTCATAAGTATGACAGAAGATAATAAGATAACAATGCATGATTTGCTTCAAGAAATGGGTTGGGAAATTGTCCGACAAGAATTTGTCGAAGACCCTGGTAAACGTAGTCGTTTATGGTACCATGAAGATATCTGTAGGGTATTGGAAGATAATGAGGTAAGTTTCAAACACATTACATAAATTTTGATACTATTATTACTAAATATTTTAACCTATGAGATATTTTAAAATTTACTTCTAAGAAATCATTTTAGAATAAACTTGAAAAAATGTATATATTATCTGAAATAGAATGAAGATAAATTAGAAGCTGACAGAACTGGGACTTCTTCCTGCAGAATTAAATCAACCTGGATGCTTATATCTAATGACTTTTGTGACAACTCTTACTACAATAGTAAAGTAATTAATTTGAGTCATGTCTTGTGGTGAAGTTAGGTGATGTTAGGTTGATATGTATGGCTTAAGTATGAGAAGTCAGTACCCAGCATGGAGGTGCATTAATGAATACCAAATTTTTGGTAATGTAAGCATATGTTGTGTGTATAAATATATTTTGATAAATGAAAGAAAATTCGGTTCTTGTTCTGGCATTTTTTCTTCCTATCCTGCTTCTTGTTTGATATACATACAGAACAAGATATAATACAGGTGAGTGAAAGAGCTGCTACCTTCTGGAATATAAAGGAAGAGCTGCTGCCTTTTGGAATATAAAATATTCCATCAGTATAGCTGCTGTCTTCTGGAATATACAATATTCCATCAGTGGTATCAGAGCTGTTTTTCCTTGCAAGGCCTGTGGATTGGAGAAGAGAAGAACCAGGTGAAGAAAGAAGTTGAACCAGGGTGTCATGGCTTCAAGCAGCTTCAATGGTGGTTAGCCTCCAATCTTCAATGGTGACAGCTACGTGTCTTGGTCAGTAAAAATGAAAGCATACCTGAGAGCTTTTGACTTGTGGGAGGTAGTGGAAATTGGTAAAGAGCCTGCACCTTTGCCGGATAACCCAACAATAAATCAAATAAAATACCACTCTGAAGAAGTGGCCAAAAAGTATAAGGCTTTAT
>JAJEJH010001776.1:0-17680 GCA_026122585.1 Anacardium occidentale
ATAGTAGCAACCAAAAAACAGCAGCCATTGATTTTTTCGGTCACCGGAGACAAGCTTCCGGTGGTCGGACGACGGTGAAATCACAGGTCAAGCTTCACCGTCGTGCTCTGAGTGGTTTGGAGTTGGCGGTGAACACTCACGCTCGTCGGAAGGACCAGATCAGAAAAATGAGGCTGAGAGAAAACGCAACGCGTGGAGCTGCGTGTCGCGGCGGTTACTGGAGAGATTTGGAGGACTGACCAGTGACAAGGAGACGAATTGACTAGAGTTGTCAAATCCTTGTTTTGACAACCGAAAATGCTCACTCTGCTCTCGTTGGAACAGTACTTCACCGGAAAAATTAGGGTTTCAACTGAGCCGCTCGCCAGATAATGAGTGTAAGTTTCAGAGGAGGCTCTGATACCATGTGAAGTTTATTGAATGAATTTATGTGTATTGCATTTGATAAGGGATACAAATATATACACTTGTACACTTTCCTAATTGTATCCTACTTGAATTCTACTTTCCTATTTTGATCATATCCTAAACTATCAAGTATACAACTCAATAATTAGATATATGGAAAACATGATCAGTCATTTGAATTTATTATCCTAGTTCTATCAGGACACAATATATGTTTAAAGGAGATAATGTATTTGAAAAAAATCTCATATTATTAATATCATAATAATGTATAAATACAAAGATATCTCTCAATAATACATCAATGAAAACAACATAAGTATAATAGACTCATGGTTATAGGGCACTAGTCCTAACACGATATATAATAAATATAACAAAATACATGGTTATAATGTAATATCCCGAGATTAGAAATGTCTTTTAAGTATTGATCAGGGGTAAATGAGAGATTTAATAGCCTAAGATTAAGCCTGACAGAATTTTAAGGGTAGAATAGTCTTTTTGGAGAGCATTTATATGGGTTATGCTTGACACACATTCGTATGTCTTAGACATACACTCGTGTGCCTTTTGTGTGAAGAACATGACCATGTGTCTTTCTTAGGCCACACAACAATATAAAGTAAAGGTTTCGTATTTCAGCTACCTTACCCATTTCTTTTCTCCTTCATTTCTAGCTAATCCAACTAAAATTCAGTCAGAGTTAAAGAGATAAAGATCTTTAGTAGCTCCAAGTAAGTATTTCCTTACCTTTATTCTGTTCCCTTTGCATGTGACTCCCTATATGAGATTAGTTAGAGATTCAGTATGATTTTGAAATGATGAAAGTTGTGATAGAAGCTTGTTATGTGTTAAAATAAGTTTAATTGTAGAGATTTTGAGTTTGGGAGAGTTTTGGCCAGGTTTCTAGCTTTCCCAGATATATTATCATCAAAGCATGGTAGACACACAACCCTGTACTTGTAGGAACACGATTATGCAATCCCATTTTAGTGGTAACATGCCTGCATGATTGCCTTACACACTTAGACTAGTTTGGATACATGTCTGTACTAGTAGAGAGCATGCTTCAGTACTCGCTCCTAATTCCACATGCTTATGTATGCATAACACGAGGGTGTTGTAAGTGGTATTGCATGCTCATCTATGTAGGGATACGATCATGTGTTTGGTATATACGTCTGTGTATCCTAAAACACATGCCCGTGTAATAGGCTAGAGATTAGCAAAACCATTTCAGAAGCTAGCACAACCAAGAGCACACCGTACGCATGATCTTGTGCATTCTTATACATAACCATGTGTCACCTTGCACACCTTGTGCATGAAGAGAAATAAGTAAAAAATATAAAAGAAAGAGAAAGAAAAGAGATAGATAAAATATTTTTCCAAAATCACACCTTCAATCCCACATCAGTATACGAAACTTAACAATAGCCTAGAACGGTGTAATCTAATGATAGATTACGATCAGAAAACTAAAATAAAGACAAAAATAGAATGGAAATAGGAAAATAGTAACAGAAAGTTGGTAGATACATCAAAACAGAGAATAGTGCACATAAAACTTATTAATAAGCTACAGAATTAAAAGCCTCAGTAAGGAAAACAAAATAACTAGAACAAAACTATAATAGTTGATTTGGTAAGATAAACTGTAGTAAAAAGAAAATAGAAATAATATGATTTTATGCATGAATAGTATCATTCAGTATAATCTGCCATGACGACTTTTTCAAAAAGGGATCAATTGATCCAAATGCATCATTTTTCAATATTAAGGCTCAATATTTAGGTTAGATATTAAAGTGAATACGAGGGGGCATTTATAGGATTTTAATTTTTTGACTGTAGTCAAATTGGTTAGATTTCAGTTTACTGATTTAAAGACTGGTAGGGTAGGATATTTTAACTTGTTGGCACCTCATGAGTATGGTTAAGCCTACATGGCCAAGATACCAAGTCCTTGTGTTCATTAACCTGATCAGCACAGCAGACATCTTTGAATATACAGAGATTTCAAAAATAGTTTTCATTTAATTTTTCAGTGTTTTGGATCTTCAAATTTCAATAGTATATTTAGTAAATGTTTTCAATAAACAAGTCTAAGGGCAAACAACATGTTTTCAACATACTTCATACCATGATATAGCCTAACATGACATGAATCAATTTATAGGTAGTAAGAACAGAATCATGTAAGAAAAGAAATAAAAGAAAAACAAAGCTACATAATATATATCAAAAGTATAAGCATAAAAGAATTCAACTAAGCCTAAGAGAAACTAAAGAGTAGTTTAGGGCTTTAAAACTAGTGAAGAAAGAGGACAGGATAATGAATATCAGAAAGAGAACCTAGTAAGGTTTAACAGTCAGATAAGCCCGAAGCTAGAACAAAAGCTGTTAGGCTATTATGAACTTGGTTAAGTTCTTCGACTTAGTAGCTAGCCAATGATAGATTAAATTAGAGTCTATCTGAGAGTAGAGGTTGAAGATACTTACTGGGTGACTTTTCACTCATTCCCTTCAATTTTCTTTTCTTACAGGTTAGTGTTTTTGAGAGCTAAACTTGAAGACAAGATGACTAGAAAGTGGGATATGACTTGAACAAGTTTTCACCTGATGTTTTTAGTTTATATATGTATATATATATATATATATATATATATATATATATATATATATATATATATAGTTTTTTAGTAGATAGCATGCTAGCTAGCATACTTTTATTAGTCATACACATATAGGATATATAATATATTATTAATAATATATATATATATATATTTGTAGTAAAGTATGAGTTTTATTTAGCATATTGTATAATGGGTTTTAGTTTCCCATCATATATTTTATTATAGCTTTTGCATGCATGTTTTCAGTTAGCAGATAGTATAAGACCTACTATTATATATAAGAAATATATTTCAGTTACAAAAAAAATTAGATCACAGTAATATTTAGTAGCGGGCCCCATAAAAGTGGTATTAGAGCGATGTTCTAAGACATTAAAACAAGTTTTGAGCTAATGTTTTTAGAAAATGTTTTCAAGTATGCATTGTTTTCTTAATTGCATAAGCAGAAAGACAACATTCCCAATAACTAAAGCTCATGGTTTCTTTTAATATAAGTATCTTAGTAGCAGATTCAGTATATGTAACATATCCTAACCCTTTTTCTATGTGATTTTAGATATGAGACCCCATTTCCTTAGATTTTTGGCAGATAAGGCTAATAGTTCAACGAGGGCTATTAGAGGCTCTTAGGGCTCTCAAAGATCTGTCATCGATGACGTAAGAGAGATGATTAGAAGTGTGATAAGAGAAGAGCTTTAGCAGCCTATGAGTAGAGATCATCAAGAACCAATGAGGGGTGGTTATTTAGAGCTAGCCAAGCACAGTTTTCACATACTAAGGTAGAGACAGATTTCAAAGACAAAATCAATGGGTGTCAGATATACAAAGAGGTTACACCTTATTTTTAGTTTGCCAAGAGCTCATCAACCTCTTAAGTTCAGTGATTCCAAAGATTTAGCCATAGTAGAAGACTGGATAAAGGCAATAAAGAGTGTCATGGGATTATTTAGTATGTGAGACAGAGAGAAAGTCAAACATATAGTGTATATGCTTAAAGTTGATGCGAGGTTTTGATGAAATCTTGCAAAGACATCAATTAATAAAGATAGTTTGACCTAGGTAGAGTTCAGAAAGTTTTTTAATGAGCAGTTCAAGAGTGTAGATATGGTGCGTGCTAAAGCTCAAGAATTCATAAAGTAGAGACCAGGGTCAAGTATAGTAAAAAAGTATGCGATCTAGTTTAATACTTTAGCCAGATTTGTTCCTAGTTTTGTAGGGTCAAAGTTGGGCATGGTATAGAAATTTGTTCATAATCGGTATCCTGCCATAGTAAGAGATGTGATGATAGGATCTTCTTCTCTCTAGAAATTCACAGATACTTTAGGTAGAGCCTTGAGATTAGAGATGCACCTCCAAAGGATGAACAGATTTAAGAGATCAGTTAAAAGAGATAGGGTTGAAGACAGAGGAACAAAGCTAATTTAGGAAAAGAAGAAAAAGAAGCTATTCAGGGATGATAAGAGATATAAAGATTAGCTCCAACTATCAGAGTGTGTTAGGTGTAAAAAGAGACACTTAAAAGAATGTTGGTTGGTTATGACATGTGTTTCAGATATCCCCAATTAGGACATAGGAGTTTAGAATGCCTTACTAGAAGAGATATAAGTCTATTTAAAGATAGAGTCAGGCCAAGGAAAAGTAGAGTAGACCTAATCAGAGGTGATACAAAAGTAGCAGAGGGAGGCTACGGTCGTTTTATACAGTGAGTCTGGCTTTTCTAGTGCTTTATTTTGATTAAGTTGCTGCTTAGTTAAGTGTGTAGAGAAGTCTTTAGAAAGAAAGATATTGAGGTTAGACTCTAGTTAAGCCATGATCACTACACTAGAGAATCATATTGAGTTCAAAGTAAAGTGATTAGGTGCAAAACAAAAGCAGATGAGGGAATCTAGTGATAAAGATTTCCAAGGATATTAGTTTGCTTATAAAGATGAAAGCAAAAAAAAGATAAGAGCAGCCCAGCCCAAGATTGCCATTAGAAGAGCTATTAGATGTGTAGCCTAAGAGAGTAGAGTGGAGTTTAGTAAGAGTCTTCCCTTAGAATTGTATAGTTTAGAAGAGGAATTTCAGGATGAAATTTTTAGAAAAATGGGAGATTTTAATATCTTGATGTTAGAAATGTCTTTTAGACCTTGATCAGGGATAAAAGAAAGATTTTATAGCCCAAGATTAGACTTGAGAGAATTTTAGGGGTAAAATAGTCTTTTTGGAGAGGTTTTATATAAGTTGTGTTTGACACACACTCGTGTGCCTTGGACACATGCCCGTGTACCCTTTATGTGAATAGCACAACCATATGCCTCAATGGGTTTTGTGTTTCAGCCAACTTATCCATTTCTCTTCTCATTCCTTTCCAACTAATCTTAGCCAATTTTTAAAGGGAAAAACTAGTTTTGAGTGGCTAATCCAGCTACGATTCAATCAGAGTTAGAAAGATGAAAATCCTTAACAACTTTAGGTAAGTATTTCCTTACCTATTTCCTGTTCCCTTTACATGTAAATCCCTAGATGAGATTAGTTAGAAATTTAGTATGATTTTGAGATGATGAAAGTTGTGATAGAAGCTTATTGTATGCTAGAATAAGTTCGATTGTAGAGATTTTGAGTTTGGAAGAGTTTTGGCCAAGTTTTTAGGTTTCCTATGTGTATTATCTTCAAAGCATAGTAGACACATGGCCAAGATGTCGCATCCCTATGTTGATCAATCTGATTAGTACAGTAAGTATTTTTGGATACATAGAGATTTTAGAAACAGTTTTCATTCAGCATTTTAATGTTTTGGATATTTAAATCTCAACAATATTTTCAGTAAACAGGCCTAAGAGTAAAGAGTATGTTTTCAGCATATTTCATACCATGATATAACATAACATGACATGAATAAGTTTATAAACAGTAAGAATATAATCATGTAAGAAAAGAAATAAAAGAAAGACAAAATTACATTATAAACTTCAAAAGCAAGAATGTAAAAGAATTCAACTAAGCCTAAGAGAAACTAAAGATCACTTTAAAGCTCAAAAACCAATAAAGAAGAATAATCGAATAATGAATATCAAAAAAACAAACTAGTAAGGTTTAGTAGTCAGATAAGCCTAGAGCTAAAACATAAGCTATTAGGCTATCAGAAACTTGGTTAAGTTCTTCAGCTTAGTAGTTAGCTAGTGATAGATCATATTAGAACTTAACCGATAATAAAGATAGAAGATACTTACTAAGTGACTTATCACTCATTCTCTTCATTTTTCTTTTCTTGCAAGATAGTGTTTTGGGGAGCTAAGCTTGGAGCACGAGATGACTAGAAAGTAGGATATGGCTTGAGCGAGTTTTCACCCGATATTTTCAATTTATATATGTATGTACATATCTATGTATATAGTTTTCAACAGATAACATGTTGGTGGCTCGCATGTTTTGTATTGCTCATGCATATGAGATGTACAGTATCATACACATTTTTAGATATTATTATTAATATATATATATATATATATATATATGTGTGTGTGTGTGTGTGTCTGTGTGTGTGCGTATGTGTCTGTGTGTGTGTAGTAAAGTATAAGTTTTATTCAAGATACTGTATAGTGAGTTTTAGTTTCCTATCACATATTTTATTAGCTTCCATATACATGTTTTCAATTGATAAAAGGTGTGGGACCTACTACTATATATTAGAAATATATATTTCAGTTACAAAAAAAAAAAAACAACTAACTTACAGTAATATATAGTAAAGGGCCCTACATATAGAAGACCTATCTTAATACGTTATTGTAAAAAATATCATGCACTTTGAAACTTATATCATGTCATGTAGCGACATTGCTAATACCTTAATATTCAATATCCACATAATGCAACAAACCCCAATGGAATGAATTAGGAATTTAAATTTTTATCAGAGTTCTACCATGATAAATTGAAACCTTGAAATCTTACAGTACATTTGACTCCTATACTTTAATCTACCCAATCTTATGAATATTTATTAGACTTCTCTCAACATCATTTGTTTCATCAAACTCAAAAACTTCAATTAGAATATCATTCATTTATTCCCCTAATTGAATACATCCCAAGTAGGTACTATATCCTTTTGACCATGTACCCATTCCTCAAAAATCATATACAATCTACAACATACTCAAAAATCTTTGTCAAAACATCAACATTTAGATTATACCTTTTATCTTCTTCTTTCGAGACATATTATGGTTATGCCCTTTTCATGCTGTTAGGCTATAAAAAGTCAACCTTGTTGGCTATCATCAATGGATCCTTTATAAGTTGAGAATTGGTTTTTTTTCCTTACTATCACATAAAGAGGTGTCACTTATCTCTTTCTTCCACTAGATAAAGCTATCAAAGCTCAAACATCATGATCACCCTGAACCTTATAAAACAATAAAACAATCCATTAAGTGAGCTTTTGGAATTCATACAGATATGGATATGATTAAGGGTGAGTAGGTCCAAGTAGACCACGAAAATTTAAAAAACTAAAATTAGAACCAGAACTGATCAGTTCCTAAAAATAAAAACCAAAACTTGGAATCTACAAGGTTAGTTCCTACCTAAAGTTGCTCTTGCAAGTTCCAAGTAGGTTTTGATTCTACCTAAAACCTATACTCTATGTTACAATCTAATCTATACTTTGATCGAGCTATTATTTTGTTCATTGTTTTTCCTATTATCCTTTTCTCATGCTTTTATATGAATTAACAATATAGTAGAAATAGTATATTATTGGACCAGCATGTTCAAGAAGGTAACTTTTAAATCTATTTAAATTATAAATCAAAATTCCAAAAACATAAAGTTATACGTGCAATTTCCATAACATAACATAGGAATAATAAACAAAGTTAGGTTTATAGAATTTCTTTCTTTTTCGCACATATTTTACGTCTAAACAAAAAAAAACACAAAACAATTTAGGCAAGACAATTCAATTAATTACTTATATTTAACATTAACTAGAACACAAATAAAATATATATAAAAAAAAAAACTAAGTAGAAGTATTGACTCTAAACCTCTCTCAACTAATAGTGTCTCAGATATGTGCCTTCCTCTTTTTCCTATCAATGTTCAGCTTCTATATATGAAACTCTACCTTGATAATTGCCTTTGAAATATTATCAAATTCATTCTTTGCAGACCTTGACAACGGGTTTGATATTCCCAAGATTGAGTTAGCAAAATCTTGAACAAATACTTTTTACCTTCTTGTTTTTCTTTCCCTATTATATGAGGCATTTGTGTGTTTCAATGAGAACATTCAGTAGGGTTTTAATTTTGAAGGGAAAAAAAGACGACAAAACAATTATCTTTAGTTGAGGTTGGCAAACGATAAACTTCATTGGTTTTAGTTATAGATAATTAGATTGCATAAGTAGTCAAAGATAGTTGGATTGAATAAGCAAGTAGTTCTGTTTGGTTGGTTGGGTACCCAACCCAACAAAGTTAATGGCAGATTTAGATTGATTTCAGGTCGATTCTTATTTCTAGATATAGGAAATTGAAAGTTGTCCCAAAACCTATAGGTTCCTTTATTACAAGGAACCTATCCTATTTTTTTAGTTATAGGTAAGAATTGAAATTAATAGTCGAATACCTAACAATTCCAATTTCGAATAGGTAATTTGCTAACCCTTAGATATGATTATATCTCCAATTCAAACTCACCAATACTTTATAATCAGTTTTGTGTTAATTATTGATAGTCTTCATTCTTATCTTTGTATCTCCTTATGTTGTTGTCTCTAAACATTTACTTCTCTTTGTATCCAACCATAAATACTATTTCAATCTTTTTTTAAATAAGAGTGATAAAATATTACAATTAGAGAGGCACATTTGGTAAAAACACCATTTTAGAGTAATAAAACAATTTCGAATATCCACAACTCTCCCCAATATGAAAATCATGTGTCTTGAGTTTTATAAAATTGCATTACATTCTCACATATTTCGAAATACACTACCATAGTCTAAAATTTTGAACTTTTAACAAATCTCATCTATCCACCTACCACCCCACCCTTTTACTTGCTATATGGCTACCCCACCTAATTTTTTTTAAAAAAAAAAAAGCATTGAAAATATGCCAAGCTTTTATGATCAAAATTTTGAAACAAAAAAAAAGATCAAATTTTTTTTTGTTTCAAAATTTTGATCATAAAAGCTTGGCATATTTTCAATGCACCATAACTTTCAAGTAAATATATTATTCCTATAACAAATTAACTTCAAAAAAGGAAGAAATAACAACTACAATTTAACCATTGTATAATGAAATCTTAAAATTTTAATTTTAACGATTTTATACATTTAAATTTATTTTTTTTATATATTTTATAATTGTAACCAAAATCCTAATCTAAAATAAAAAAGAAATAAAATGCATAAAATCATATAAATAAGGCTAATTTATAGATTTAGCTAGAGGGTAGGCTGATTGAATCTAATTAACCCAAATAATTAAACTCTTTATTGACATTTTTACATAATCAAAAAATAAATATCAAAACCCCAGGGATTGGTCCAAATGACAAAAGATAAAAGTCACCCAAATTATCAAAGTTTAATTTACTGTAAAGATTTACTCCTAATTTATCTGATTCATTATTATAAGTTTAGATGATCAAAGACTTCGGTAACGAGTCTAAATAATCACAAGCCTTCAGAATTATTTTGTTTTAACAATTAATATAGGTAGAATATTCTTAATCATAGGAGAAAAAAAAAATCAAATTTATTGTTTAAATTTAAATAAAAACTGTGATATTAAAGTCTTTTCATTCTAAGTAGCAAGGAACTTTTTCCACTTTTTTCTTTAAATCATAAGCTTAGAGTCATAGTACTTTTTGGCCCCTCAACCAAATATTAGTCTTTTTGGTGCAATCTTATTATTCTCATTTACGACAAGTTTCCCCCTTCATCTTGTCTAACCCCCTCACATAATATTTTATTGACAATTTCGCCCCTGGAGTTTCACTTTCGCTTTAATTTAATATAACATAATATTTCAATAAAATTATTTCTAAATACACTTTCATTATTATTAATCAAATAAAATAATTATTTATCTAATAATAGTTTATACCCACTAATCTTCTGAAAAAATACATGTTTGCAATAATTTTTTATTTTTGATAATAAAATAATATCTACATTATTATTACCTACTGGCACCACAAGCAATAAACTGAACAGGTAATTAAGAAACTAAAACTAAGCAGAAATCATTGTACTAGCGGCAGATAAAGTAAAAGTTGAGCAAACCACAGTTTAATTAACTCAGCAAAATTTCACAAATAAGAAAAAATCATATGAAGATATTAGAGCAAAAACTGCAATGAAAAACTTTCATTGACTAGGAACAAGCAGATATGAGCTATTAAAGTTAAGAAAACCTTCGGTGATTTGAAATAACACTAAATAGTTTTCTGCATATTAAAACAGGCAATATCAAAAATGATGCTGCATAGTTTGTTTCTGAGACTAATAGGCACTTATACTAAAAAGCAGGCAATAATAGCTCAACTTTCAGTTTGCTCCCTCAACCTACGGATTGTGCTCCTCACTGTCACAGCGCTAGCAGTGCTGAAAAATTAAACAAAATTACCAACCTATCACTCGATTGGAAAAAATTTTAAAATCAAAGAAGGTGCAGAAAGCCAAGGAATTTACTTCAAAGTGTAGGCACCGCCTGCTTTCACTTTCCCACAGTCCTTGCAGCCCCAAATTCCCACAGCTTTCCTCTTCACTGCATACTGCAGTTAAAAAGTTACCATTACAATCAAGTAGCAACACTACTGGATACCTCACAGAAATATATCAAACAATGAAATTAAGATATATTAACAAAAATCATACCTTCCCACAAAATTCGCAGAAATATTTGCTATGCTGACTTACTTCCATCTTTTTAATTTGCTTTCGCAAACTGGCACCATAGCGAGTACCTGGGTGAAGAGACGAATCAATGGTTCAAAATTCCACAGCATAGATCCAACTAAACTCAAAGTTGAAAAATTATTTTATCCTATACGTATAGGCAATAGTAATAGTTCAAAACAGTAGTAAAGGTTATACTGCAACTACTACAAATATACAACTACTACAAATATAATAAGCAAACATGAAGAATTTGCAAAACCTAATAAATCTACACATTGGAAGAATTAAACTAAAAACTTTCATTTGTATCATATGCTTTTAATATTAATTTCACTTGAATGTTACAACCCCAATATAAACCAGGACTCAAAAATAACATTTTTATTTTGACAGATGATATGCACCAGTAAATTGGGTAAAAATGATAACTAGAAACTAAAAAAAGGGAAAAAAAGAAAGAGAAAACTAAGAATTTACAAAATAACAAATATTCATTAACGTAGATGTTAGTCCATTAACAGCCCATAAATATATTAACTCTTTCAATATTATCTAATCAAAAAAACCCTAAAATAAAAAATTCCAGCCTCTCATTCAGTAAACTAATTGACACATACCATATTTCCCAACGATTCCAGCCTTCTTTGTTCGTTTAGTCTGCATAATGCAAAATATTTCAACTAAGAACATTACACCAAGGAAAAAAAAACGTGATATATGTACAGAAACAGATGCATGACATCTTTCCTTGAATGACTATTGTCTTAAGAAAGTTTTATATATTCTAAATACATTACATTATGCACAACTGTATAACAAAGGGGCAAAATTTTGCAAGAGACAAAAAGAGCCATAACAAATTGGCCATACCACTTCGATGCAGATATATGAAGAAAAGAGGAGAAGCATCAAATACTTAGATATCACAACAAACTGTTCTTGGGATAAAAATTTATATAGCCCCAAGAATAGAAGAACGGAAATTTTAAAATCAACACAGTACATTACAAAATATTGAAACTGAGCAAATCCTAATACAAAACCGAGCCCAAATAGATTTTCACACATGTAACCAGAACAAATTTTAAGTGACTTAAAACTAAAAATAGAGGAGCAGTTATCATCAATAAGTTAAATGAAAAGAAATTCAAGAATGAAAATAAGAAAGAGAGAGGGTACCATAGTAGTGAGGACGAAGATGGTCTAACTCCTGAGCAAGCTGCGGCTCTACGAAACTGAGACACTTAGCAACAGAGAAACCCTACTTTGTTTCTTTAATTGCAGTTTATATGAAATTGAAATGTCAAGACAAAACGGGTCGGGTTTGGGTAAAATTAGAGTATAATTCTAGGCCCAACCCCAAAAGTAAACCAAACTCACAGCTCTTGTTTGTTACTTTCGATACTATTACTTATTTAATCCAGTGTTTAAAATTCAATTAAAAAACCAAATTTTAGAGATTATTTAAGTAAGAACCTGTTTTTTCAAATTTATTCGGATCTTCATCTAAATAGAATAAATGAAACCCTTCGCTTTAGCAAATAGTTGATTTCATGAAACAATTTAGCGATACAAATATAAGATGTTGAAATGTGTTTCGCATAAAAAAAAAATGTTTGACCTCTAAAGTTGGCCTAACTACAGAAAGAGTGATATATTCTCTAATAAATCAAAGTTCAAATCGGAGTGATTATAAATTAAGTTAAAAGTTTAAATTTCTATAAAAGTGAATATCTCCTTTCCCTCCATCTACATTTAAAAAAAAAAAAGAAAAGAAAAGAAAATGCTAGTCACTCCATTTTCTCTCTAGGTTGGTTATGGTCTCTCCATCTACATATCTCATTTTCTTCATCTTCTTTTTTAAAGTATATCATAAAATTTGATTAATTGATTGATTAATTTAAATTATCAAAACAAAAATCCTTAAACGCAAGTTGAATGTTCTTGTTGAAGCCATATGTTTTAGTGAATCTATAAGGTTTCCATGTCGGCAAGATATGTTGGACAAATCTTTGTTGAAATAGATGTCATGTGTATTGTAGTAACTCTCGTTATAGGTCACTGTTCACTACTAAATATAATATAAATTATAAATATAATATACCTACAACAGAGATCTTTATAGTAAAAACTACTACTACTGATACTAAATTTAAAATTTGCGCAGAAGTTGTAACTATAAAACATTGTCATACAAGTAGAGAAAATACTAATCATGCATTGAAAACCCCAAGTTTTCTTTATTTATAAAGCATATCATTTATACAGTATGTATTTACCGCATAATACACACATATACATAAGTAAAACTAAATAAAAGCATGCAAGCCATAACATGTCAACTGCTGCTAGGCCATATCCCTAAAATCTGATAGTTGTCTCACCCTATTCAGCCCTCTAGTCATTGACCTGCAAGAAGGAAACAAGAAATGATGGGTGAGTGATAAAATCACTTAGCAAGTATTTCTTATCTCTAACACTAGCAGGTTTCAAGCCTTAGCTGGTTTCGTGACTTGTTACATTATTCTCTACTTTATTGTTTTTCTTATCTCTTTATTTCTGAAGATTTCATCCATTTTTTGTAGTATTATTTATCTTTATTTGTTCTGTTTCTCATTAAATGTTATACATAACATAAAGTGTGTATGCTGATGTCATGTGTATGTTGAAAAATCATAAACTTATCCTTGGGCACGATTTTCTGAAAACTTTGTCTAAAATAAAAGCTGTGATCCAAATATCCTAAATATATATACCGTATATATTGAAAATCGAATCAGAAAATATTGTGTCTGAAAATATCTACTGTACTAGCTAGACTAATGAATACAAATATTCAGTACCCTAGCCGTATGAGCTCAATCTTATTGAAATTCACTGATGCACAACCAGCACTTTTTATAACGAGCTTGGTCAATGACCATGTCCTTTCTAATGGACACTGGTTTCCCTTTCTAACGGGTGCACGAACTCACAGATGCTCTTTTATATTCACCTCTAACTAATGTTCGCATCATCGTATATCTATACTTTAAAAATATGCTATTGGATCCTTAGATCTATTTCTGAAAACTTTGATATGACATGTCATGTTATATGTTACTGATCATGTATGATATGTTATTATATCTTATTTTAATTAAGTCCAGTAAGCTTAGAAATGGCTTAAAGTGGCTTAGCCTTGCTTTAAAACTATTTATGTGATATTCTTAAGATACACGAGCGTATGTTACTTGACACACGGGCATGCGGGAAGACACACAAAGTCGTGCATAAGGTGTGGGTGCTCGATCGTGCTAGCTTCTGGAATCTTTTCATAAAATTTTGGCTGGTTAAACAAGCATGTGGTATGAATACACGAGCGTGCATACAAGACATAAGGTTATGTCCTATACTTACACAGATGTGTAGCTGCCATTCAAGACTCTCATGTCTTGCTTACACAGACTTGTGATAATGAGACTGAGCATACGAGCGTGTGTATCAGTCACACGAACGTGTGTCTGGTTTTTCAAGCGCACACAAGTGTCATGCAAGGGCATGCTCATGTAGAAATGAGGCCATACGGGCATGTACCCACAAACACACGATCGTATGCTCTACTTAATTTCTGTATATAGCTTCTAGAAACCCAGATTCCCAACTCTAATCTTATCCAACACTTTTCCAATCTTAATCAAGCATGACAATAGGCTCAAAGCATAAACAACCACAGATATAATCATCAAATTTCACCAAAATCATGCTAAATACACATATCTCTCTAGATAAAGCATTAAAGCACAACCACAACAAATTTCTCAATGATATCTCAACAATCATCCATCAAAGCATAATCTTATCAGCCAAGCATGATAATAAAGTCTCAAACAAGTAGCAATGCTTTTTAAAAACTCGAAACAACAAGATATGCTATAAAACAAGGTGAAAAGGGCAAGGGAATACTTACCGTTAGTCATGAAAGCTTGTCTTTTCTCTCTAAGAGCTTTTAGATCTCTAATCTAAATTTGAGCCACTAGTTGATCTCTCTCAACTCTAGGGTTGACTGAAAAATAAAGAAGAAGGAGAACATAAAGGCTAAGAACTACGTGTCTAAAAAATAAAAAGCATATATACGACTGACTAATATGACACACGGTCATATGTGCAATGGAAATCTCTATTTCCTCTTTTTTCGTGTCATACATGAAATATTCTCCCAAGAATACCCATGTACAAGCCACAAATGACTTCTAAATGACTTTTCTACTCTTGAATCTTCTCAAATCTATTTTCTATTAAGAAATCTCATTTTTGTCATTGATTTCAAAGCCTAAAAGACAATTTCACCTTGGGCTATTACATGTATACCCTTAAATATAGATTGTGTTTTTTGGTTGAAATCATATGCCTTAATGAGGTTAATAGGTTTCATTGTTGGCAGAATTAGTTAGGCTTTTATGGAAATTCATGTATCAGATTAAATGTTATGTGAATGATGAAATAGATGTCATATGCATACAAATCAGAAACTCTTAATGAAGCTTGAGTATCATACTGACATACGGATATTGGCAAGACAAGTAGCCTTCACTTAGAGTATCATACTGATACATGGATATTGGCAAGACAATAGAGATTGTGTTTTTTCTTTTAACTAACTACTTTGCTTGAATGTTATATTGATGGTATAATTAATGTCAAAACTATAAACTAAATACCTTAAATGATGTATGGTTGTCTTATCAATATCAATGAATTGAAGCATGACTGTTGTGTTTCTTAATTTTTATTTTCTTATTTATCTTTCTTTATTGTATAAGGAACACATGGTATCACCATTGATTTAAGGATAGTAGGAATTGCACACAACATCTTAGGTAGGCAATCTTGGATATTTTGGTCTAGCTTGCAAGGAAGGGGTAAAAATAATGTCATGGCAAAGTCTAGTGCAAGTATCTTTAAATTTGGTCATTTATAGAGATCATTTAAAAGAATAATGATTATTATATATAAGATTTTTCATCACTAACTTATGTAAGTAAGTTAAAGTTTTATATAAAATAGATAATGGTAGCAATCTTAATGAACCAATAATAAATCCTTATATCTACCATAATGTAATATAAATCAAATGTAAGAGAATTAAAAACACAAGAAGGTCTTTAATGTTATTCGATCTGATAGTTAAAAAACTTATCTCCTCAATATGTTATTGATCGATGCTATAAGACAAGTTATCTTAAAAAGGATATGAATAAGTTTACATAATTAAAATAAACTTATTCATCAGTCATAAACGTTAAAGCATGGAAGAAAATCAGATATTAAATTGAAATAAAAATAACAACCACAAGTCTCATAAGTTTACATTGATGGTTTCAATTCCTTTAATCTAAAAGCAAAAAAAGTTAACCTCTCATGGCTTGTAGAACACAAGAAAAATAATGAAATAATATGTTTTTTGTTTTTTAATAGCCAAATCCCCTTTCAATCGAGTCTTAAACGTGTATTTATAGGTAAGATTGGAAACAAGTAGGAATCTTTCTTATTTTAGGACTTTGCCTATCACTACACTATAACATACTTGTCTCTTTATTATGACACAATTTATCTTCTTACCATGACACGATCTTTCTATCCTATTGTTTTATTTCTCCACTTACCTAGCATTGTGTTGTCTTCTCTCTCATTATGGTGTGCAAGCGTTTGTGCATGTCTTGGCATGTTACAGTGTCGCAACACTTAGGATTTGGAATTTTGCATTCATAGTGCCTAGGAACAATGGTATGGCACCAAGCTATCTTTCTTTTGGCTATTTTTCTCTTTGATTGCTTCTTTTCTTGGATTCGACTTAAATTTTTGTATAATTTTTTCTAAATGTCTTTTGCTCTATTTTTCATCAAATCCTATAAAACTCAACACACAAACTTGTGATCTTTAATTATGCATAATTAACACGTAAAACTACAAAATTCCATCATAAACACTATAAAACACTCACAAATGTATATGTATAAAAAAACACTTATCATTGATGCCTTAAGTAAGAAGGTAGTTTTGTCATATATTGCTATTTAGAGAGAGCTTCAGTATGTGATATATAAAAAATAGATTGAGATTGTTTTAAAAGCTCTTGCTAGATTAGAGATCAAACCCACTTTGGTAAATGAGACCAGGGTAAAGCAATTAGATGATGATTGGTGCAAAAAAACTGGTCTAAGGGATATCAGATGGCTTTGATATAGAATTTAAGGTTATTGATAAATTTTTAAGATATCGAGGCAAAGTATGTGCCCCAAAGGATAAGTACATTAAGCAAACGATATCAGTAGATCTATATAGTACCCTTTACATTGCTCACCAAAGTAATATAAAGATGTATCAAGATTTGAAGAGGAGTTTCTAGTGATCAGGTATCAAAAAGATGTAAGTGACTATATAGTGAGATGTCTCACCTATCAACCAACTAAGGTTATTATAGTTGTTGTGTGTACATGAATGAAAATGAAAACATATAGCTATAGGTTTTATAGTAGGACTCCCAAAGGCATGGAAATGATACAATGCTTTATGGGAGGCAATTAATAGACTGACTAAATTTGTACACTTATTATTAATTAAGGATACTACCTCAATAGACCAATTGAGATAGTTGTATGTTAAAGAGATAGATTACATAGAGTGTCAAAGGCTATAGTATCAGATAAAAACATTATATTATCATTTAGTAAAACATATCATGCCTA
>JAJEJH010001777.1:0-17677 GCA_026122585.1 Anacardium occidentale
ATAAGACATTAGTAATTGACATAAACCAATATTAGAACAATAAAATTTCCTTTTCCTACAACAATTTTTCTCTGAAGGTTTCAAGAATAAAGAGATTTAAAACTTATCTCAAATTATGAGTTGACCTGCTATTATATGTTTTATCAATACATCAGCTTTTTGAAATTTTGTTAGGACATATTAGATAACTAATTGCTTGCTTGTAACTTGGTCTCAAGCATAATGTGCATTAATCTCTATATGTGTAGTCCTAACATGAAAAACAAGATTTGATGTTAGGGAACCAGCACTTTGATTTTCATATTAGATTATAGAGGGTGTTGAAAACTCAATCCAAGCTCAATAAACAAACTTCTTACCTAGAAAATTTTTGCAGTAGTTTAGGTTAAAACCCTATACTCTGCTTCAGTTGAAGACAAGGAGGTAACTTTAAAGAAATTTCTACTTTAGAGAGCTTCATTGGATAAGATTAGATTTAAGAAAAAGATAATAGTTTGATGTGGACCTTCTATCATGCAAACTATTTGCCCAATATAGCATCAAAAAAATGATTTAACTATAAAAAAGGGTTTGGTCTAAACTATAACCCATAAGATAGAGTACCATTAGTATATTGAAAGACTTTTTTGCTTATTTGTCAATGAACAACATAAGGGTTTTGAAGAAATTGACTTAACTCATTTATGGAGAAGGTTATGTGAGGTCTAGATAATGTCAAATACTACAAAACTCTTACAGCACTTCTATATAAAAAAGGATCCTCAAAACTAAGCCTTTCATCCAAGGATAATTTGTATCCATTTGCAAAATGAGTCACACATCGTTTAGCTTTAAACATCTTTACTTTGATCAACAAATCTTGAGCATACTTAAACTAGTTAAGATGTAAACCAAATGCAGTTCTATGAACCTTAAATCCAAGGAAATAGTGACGTGATCTTAGAATTTTCAAGGCAAATTTATCATTTAAACGTTGAAGCAGTGTATCTATCAGTTGTATATCAGTACCAATAAGCAATATATCATCTCCATAGACTAACACATACATGATCTTGCCTTTTTCTCTACATAAAAACAAACTAGGTTTTATAACAGCACTAGTAAAACCCCAATCAACTAGACCAACCTTTATTTTATCAAACCAAGCTCTTAGAGCTTATTTTAAGCCATATAAAGCTTTATTTATTTTGTAGATCAATTTATACTTTTTTATGAATAGTAACAAAACCCTTAGGTTGGCACATATATAGTCCTCATTTAAGAAAGTATACTATATATCAATTTTCCTTTATATCCCAATCATATTGAATTGTCAGACTTAATATGATCCTAATTGTAGTTGCTATTAAAATCAAGCAAAAAGTTTCAAAATAATCAACTTTAGAGGTTTGCTAGAAACCTTTGGCCACTAGCCTAGCCTTATACTTTTAAACATAGCCATCAGAATTATACTCAACCACAAACACCCATTTGCATCCAGCTATATGCATGTTAGTTGTATGAAGAACCAAGGTCCAGGTATTGTTTGATAATAGGCCATCAAATTCTACTTGCATAATAGTCTTCCATTCAAGATCATATATGACTTTAGAGGTTGGCAGGCTCTAGTCTAAAAAAATTACTCATGATTAGTTGTTTTGGTTATAGAGAATGTGTTAATGTATGCTTCAAAAACCATTTGTAGTATAACAACCTAATACCTTTTTTCTTTAGAAACAATGACTCATTAAGGATACAAAACCTCAAAATGATAAAATATATTACATCTCTACACTAACTTGAAACGAATCTATAAAACATAACTTAAAAGCAACCCATAATAAAACTATTTACTGAAAACCTCATCACTTGTTAAAACCTCGTAAGGAAATTGTAACTAAAAAGTCATTAACATGCTTCCAATCATGTCTATATAATACTAAAAAAATACCAAAAACTCTACCAATACAAACAAGTACTCTTGTAAAAACATAAAATCAATAGCGCAAAGCCATATCTTAAATTAGCCATTTCCACATTGAACAAGTCTGATGACAATGCCTCAACTAGCCTTGACCTCACCCCCTAGTACATTAGCTTTGTGTACCTATAAGATAAAAGTAAGGAGAATAAGTAATAAACACTCAATAAGTAGAAATACACTATCAATATTAACTTATTAATTCTTTACTCTTGAGCAATATCTCATCGCATGCTCATTTAATCCCTTAAACTTGTTTAACTTTTCCTTGAGTTATCTTAATTTGTCTTAAAGGATAAACTAACCCTTTAAAACTATCGTGAATATTTTATTTTATATGGTGTCTCATACAATAAAACCATGTAAAACTATAATTTATAAAGCTTAGCCCATAGGCCATGTTTATAAAACTATTTGTAAAACATATAGCTTGGCATGGAAAATTAAATCATGAAAAATAGTACAAAATATGACAACTATGAAATGAAAACTTATTAGTCAAAACTATGGCTAAAAATCATACCTATAAAATGTATCTATAAAACATGTGTTGATTAGACTTAATAAGACATGGAGACTAAGCACCTTAGCCTTATGAGTGCATAACTCATACACATAAGCTAACGCTCTACTACAAGCAAAGCATTCTACTACAGATGTTAGCCCCTTATTGTAAGAGTGTAAACTTATAGATGCTTTCTTGTATCCACCCTTATAAAAACATATAACTTGTCTTGAAAAATCATATCTTAGAACTCATGAGAAAACATGCACATTTTGGATATGAATATTTGAAAAAAAGGTTAAAAACTCATCTCATGCATATATCTGACATCATAACCTCTTAACCCAATTTAACCTTATTCTTCTTAGTTGTGTGCATGATTTGTACACAGTCATGAGTCTTTGTAGATTTTCCCATGCATGGTCATGCGTTTCATAATCGTATGATCGTACATGTCAATCTATATTGATGCTTCCTCTTTTCTTGCTTTGCCCTCACTAAAAAGTAATTTTTTTTCTATTTAAGACATACTTCTTATCGTCAAACAACAACAAACATCACAATTAACATATTAGCTACAGTTAACTTCTTCAAAAGAACTGAAAAATCATAACTTAAACCTAAAACATTCATCAATCTTCTAAGAACACATAATACATTGTATAAATCCTTTGCTAACCTTAATAGCATGCTTTAATTCATGTAAAGACTCCGATTAACCATCAAAGATTCATAATTCATCATCTTTCATGCATAAACTCCAAAATTTGTAACTTATAACATCAATCTTTGCATAGAAACCTTAAAGGGAATGGCATTTTACTTACATTGCTATGTTTATCAATAGGCTTTGTCTCTCTTGCTTAGAAATTAATGGAATAATGGTGATTAATAGTGAAAACTTGCTCTCTTAACTCACTAACACTCTTTTTAGGTTTTAGTAAAAAAAATTTGTGAATGTGGTGATGGAAAAATCAAGGAGCAAGGGTCTTTATATAGGTTATGAAATCACTTAACATGCATGGTCTTACATGTCTAATACGCACAGTCATGTACCTATGCCTAACCAATTTTCTCACCTAAATGCCCTATACACATGGAGCAACTTCGTGCTAACACGTATACAATCCTAACTAGGCCCCTAAGTAATTTTGCATATGTTTAATAATGATTTATTAGTAAAAGAAAGTGTCCTTTTGTTCATGTATGTAAATTGCTTCCTTTATTTGCTTTAATATAAAGTATGTATGTAAACTGTCTAGATAATTCACTTGATAAGCAAATTGGAATATCAAATTGTTCCCTACAAACATGATATTAATTGAGCAATAATGTCAAAAAATAAACACACTCAATGCCTATAGTTAAGTATTATGAGATGATATTAGTACAAACATTAGTAAGGATTAACAATTAGTGAACTATTTTTCAAATGTGACCAATAATGATAAGTCATATGGTCATTACAACAAAGTTAATAACTTATCATATTATTAGACTAGTGTACAAAATAATCTTTTAACCTAAGATATCATGGTCACATCTGATATAAATGTGTGTGGTTCATATGGTGAATATATATGGAGCTAGTCACATTTCATATGATAAAGTCAAGTTGTTATTCACTAACTCAAGAATAATCTGGTTTTGAGTTTTTGAATGAATATCAATTAATATTAGAAATGAAATCTTCGGTCAAAGTATACTACTTATACAAAGGGTGTTCATGATGACGAGTTTCAAATATATTAATTTACAATTCATAGAATATTAAGATTAGGGTTTTGAAGAACCATCAACCCGAACTTGATTAGAATTGGATAATGAAAGAATCTTATCTACACGTAATATACAATAAGAAGAATAAGTTCAATAGAATGTTTCTTTATCGTGGTTTAAGGATTATGGCACATTGCTACATGTTTATTACAAACGTTGAGTTTTTTGACATATTTTTTGGATCATCAAAAAAAGAACTTATAGTGTTGCCATGATGAACCTAAAGGCAACAACATATATAGTGTTGTGTAGGTGTAAAAGTAACATTTTAAGAGTTAAAATGTTATGAGATAAAATTAAAGTGGCTAATATGTGCATATGATATGCATGTATAGTTATTGTTTAATTGAGAGCTATGCAAAGGCCATGTAACAATTATAGAATTGTTAACTAAGCCCCCCCAACATATAAAGAGTGAGCTTAGTTCATTTGAACAAGTTGGTATTCATTTCTCACAAAAGCTTTATCTGACTTAACAAAATTTTCTCCTCTTTCTGTCTATCATTCAACTAAGGCTTTTTTGTTTGGTTTAATAGACTTCTTTATAGGCTTAACAAGTGGGAATTTATTCTTTATCATCCTTCATCAAATTAACTAGCAAAGAGTAGGTATAAAGTTTATCCTTTCCACCTACTTTGCTTGTTTGCATTGATTCTTGTTTTATCTTATCATGCATGTGTTTTTCCATCATTTTCTTCACCATCTTCTTACAGAAGGTTGAGTGTTATGGCAAAGTACTTTTTTTCACTTGGTTAAAATGGGATGAGTGTTTAGAAGTGATGGATTAAAATGGTATAATATATGTATATGTTACCTTGTATGAGGAAGTACAATTATGTAATTGTACTTCACAATTAATGGTTAGACAAGAAAGGTGTAAATTTATGGTTTGAGGGCAGGTTAGTTTGTTGTCTAAGTTCATTGGTAAAATGGATGATAAAGTATAGGGGATTGAGATAGAGTAAGAAATAGAAAAATCAGGTGCTACTAAATTGAGATGTTGATTTAATGTTGTAATAAGACTATTAGATAAGTCTATGGGCAAAGATGGAAAGTATTCGGGTGAAGAATTAGTTATATGAATTGAATTATTGGAAAATGATGAATCTGAGAAGGGCAAGATTGAATTAATTAAAGAGGTAGATTAGACCTATCAAGAAGGAAGTTGTCATCTTCTATTATCAAGAATAGAGACATTTTGTTGAGAAAGATGTGATGAACCATTCTGAATACATTCAAACTATAGAACTAAATTTTTAAATTGTATATAATTCATGAAGGGAAATTCATTTTCATTGAATTTAAGACTAGGCATAATATGGATTCTACCATTGGAACCAAGACATTTGTGCCCTTTATCCTTAAAACTGTAACCAATTAATACACATTTTTTCATATGGTAGTGAAACTTGTGTTCATTATAAGGACAAAGAAAAGGAAAAACATAACACCCAAATTTTCTTAATCTAGATAAGTTAGAAGATTTGTTGAACAATTAATGAAAAGGTGATACAGAATCAAGAATAACAAATAGTTATCAATTTATAAGGAAAATTGTATTTTAGAAAGCTATCCACCAAAATTTCAATGGGTTATGCTATAAGAGTCAAGCTTATTTCTACAATTTGTTTATGTTTTCTTTTAGCCCTACCATTTTGTTTACGAGTGTGTGGATAAGGGTGTTTGAAAGAAATTTCTATAGTAGTTAACAATGTAGAAAATGCTTGATATTTACCTCCATAATCTAACTGTCAAAGCTTTATTTTAGAATCTAATCGTGTTTCTATATGTTTGTAGAAAGACTCAAAAACTTACTTATCTTTAGACCTACTTTTAAGTGGTAATCTAAGTAAATCTACTAAAATTGTCTATGAAATAACTTTAAAACCCATAACCTTTAGTTGATGGCATAAAAGAAGGTCTCAAACATAAGAGTGAATAAGTTCATCAAGTTTTGATGATTGGGAATAAGATTTGGGAAAAGAACTTTGTTTAAACTTGTCATACTAATGCATTGTAGAAAGACATTTCAAATTTGAGATCATAAGTAATATTCATGGATCTCAAAACATGCATTAGTATTAGTGTTTTGGCATTAAGATGACCAAGCCTTGGATGCCATAAATTCACATTAATTTTTCAAGAAACAAACAATTTCATGCTATGTGAATTCTGAACACTTAACTATTATGTAAAGAAAATAAAGTAGGCACAACAATATATCAATATATCTAGATTTAGTAGTACTACTATTATTCTTCATGCAAGTAACTAAATTATCAGCATTGATTGTTTGAGTACATGTAATATAGAAGGCTTAGGCTAAGAGTTATAGGCTTTGAATCTATATTTTGATTTAGGTAGGGAAAAAGTAGGTATGGTGAGCTTGTGAAGTCCATCTTTAAGTTATCCTTGGAGTAGAGTTGCTTATGTGACTATGTCCTTAAAAACACATGTATCAACACAAAATTCAACAACAACATGATTATCTTTGTTTATTTTAGAAATACAAAGCAAATTTTTAGTGATATAAGGAACACACAACACATTTTAAGATTAAGAGCTTTGGAATGAAAATGACTATGTACCAAAACATGACCAACATGAGTTATGTCTAAGGACTTACCATTTCCTATTTGAAGTTGATATGATTCTATATAGTTAGCTGCTACTATAAGCTAGGAAACTTCAAGTGTAACATGATCAATTGCATCTAAGTCCATGTACCATATGTAATCCTAGATAGCAACAAGTATGGCAATTATAGAATTGGCCTGATTAATATGTTGGGTGAAGTACGCTTTAGGTGGTGGTAGTTTATACATGTTTGAAAGGGTAGTGTCCAAAGGTAAGTTAATGGAAGGGTTTGTAGGAATTAAGGTTGAAGACACTAGTTCAGCTAGATTTGAAAGTATAAAGGTGGTTACTATAAAGATTGGGCATTATGGGCAAATAAGCTAGTGTATTGGAATGATTTAGGGAACAAGTAAGGTATTATTAAAAGTGGTATTAAATATGTGACAACATTGAAGCGCTCTATGTTCAGTTATGTAACAAACTTGGCATATGACTTTGCCTCTAGTAATGGCTCTACATGAACATTTTCTGAGAGTTACCATGAAGAGATAATGGTATGGAAATCCAGGTTGGAAAGCCTAAAATATGTTTCATTGTGCAATTATGGAAGAAACAAGATTTTTAGCTTGTTTAGATTGAATTTGGGAATGAGTTGAATAAGGATCATAGGTTGTGGTCTCAACTAACGGAAAGTATTCACTATAACTTCCTCTTAGATTTAGTGCTCTTACTAAACTAGTTGTGTTAACAGAGCCATTATGGAAACATGTCAACATATGTCAACAATTTTGGGTTTATATATTTATAATTGAAAATATATAAATAAATTTAGAATTAATATCCTAACTTGATTTGTTAATACTATTGGAACTATGTTTAACTTCATTTTTATTTGTATATTAATGGATTAAAGTTAATCAATGATTAATAAATTATGTGGGAGAGTTAAATTACTCTAATATATTATAACATTAAATTCTAATGAAACATAATACAAATCAAAATTATCATTCAAGTGACAATTATTTTAAATTTAAAATGAAAAGATATACAAATTTTAGTTCCGTTAACGGTGGATATTTTTTATTATTTAATGAACACCTTTTACAAAAAAAAAAAAAAAAAACGATTTTTAAATATATTATAAAATTATTAGTTAAACGATCTATACGTATAATAACCCTAATATAAGATAGAAAACCTTATCTTATGTTAGAAGTGATGAGTAAACATAAAATACAAAGATTGTTTATACAAATATGAGTATTCTTACACAAAGACAATCCTTTGAAGACGGTAGAGAATGAATTGGTAGCTTTATGGAAAAGCAAACTTGTTACACTTACTAACCTTTTTAGTAACTTACTCATTCAAACTGATTTTGTTTTTGTTCTCTAATTTAAAATTTTTTAATCATATTAAAATAGTTCAATTTATATGGATAAATTAGTATGTAAAGTTATTAAGTGTAGTAATATTTTGTTTAAAATATGTCAAAAACCAATTGGAAATACAGGTGGATTAGAGTCATATTGAGCCTGAATACAAGTCAATTCAAGCTTAGCTTAAATCCAAAAGGTTTAATTCAAACTAACAATAAGGTCATTGGAGAAGCAGTAGAAAAATACCAGAAAAGAAATACAAGTCAATTCAAGCTTAGCTTAAATCCAAAAAGACTAGTTCAAACTAACGATAAGATCATTGGAGAAGCAATAAAAAAGTACCAAAAAAAAAAAAAAAGAATGGTCTTTAAAGATGAAGAAGAAGAAGGAGAAGAAAATTTATTGAAAAAAACAAAAAATCATTGAAGAAAATGAAAATTTACAAAAAAAAATAAATTTGTCAGTAACTTTTTAATAACTCACTAGATTTGAACTAATTTAACTTGAATTCGAATTAAAATTACTTCAATTCAAATTTAATTTTTCAAGCCAAAGAGCTCAATATATACTCAACCCTATTTGGAAATCCAATAACTAAAGTTGGGAGACACAAAATGTCAAAAGCAGTCTGTGAACAACAGAAATTAACAATCATGGCTAGGTGACTTACCATATCAAAGGCTACTAAAGTATTTATCATGCATACTATATTTATAAAATGCAAAATTAATAATTAGAGTAATTTTTCTTCATGGTCAAGTGTGTACAATGTTCAAGTTAAAACAGCGGATGAAGTTTGAATTGATTAGATCAAGATTTGATAGAGAATTGTGCTGAAGTTTCAAAGTGATCTGATTGGGTCGAAGTTATGACTTACATTTCTTAAATGGTAGATGTTGAAGCTCACTTTGTGTGAAGATTTGTGACAATTTCCATTTTTTTTTTTTTTTATAACTTGAAATTTTACCCAACCCAACATCTCATTTAAAATTTTAGCTTATATATCTTTCAATCTATTCAGCCCTCTTATTTTTTTTAGCTTAGTTAAATGTTCAATCTAACCATAATTATCAAATAAAATCGAAAATTTTATTTTGATATAAGTAACCATTGAACTTGAAGCCGCGTTAACTAAGCCTAGTGGATGGTGTCCTTCTAATTTGTCATCCAAATCACTCATGAAGGCGATTTGTGTCAATATTACAGATGACTACATGGTCAAGACTCAAATGATGTCCCGAGACAAATCAAAAGGAGATGCATGAACAAAATTAAAAAAAAGTATGCTATTGAGGTGAGAAAATTCAAAAATTAGAAGGAAAATTGCGTCTAGAGGCCGGCTTTACTATCTCAGCATTCTAGGCAAGGTCACCATGTGAGAAATTATTTGTCAGTCAGAAATACTGTTCTCTGATGTATCTTTGTCTACGTTAAATAGTGAGGTTCAAAACAAATCCTCTGAATCTAACCCATAACTTTCTATTTGAAAATAAATTAAGAATCTAACGAAATAGTAATATCCAACATCTCAAAAAAGTGAATTATGACATCTCATATAATTTGAAAAGAAGTATATAATTGTCAATACGTGTTTTAGATGAATACTTAAGAACTCTTGAGGAAACTCTTGCGGGCTTGAATCTTAAGCAAACAATATTTGATAACGGATCTAGGCTTGTTTCAATAATGATCCTTGCGCAGATGTTTAAGTAGAACAAGGAGAGTGAAATATGACAGTTCACAACACTTGGAAAAGTAAACTAAAAGATAGTAAAACATCAAGCAAGTTTGTAAATTATCAAGAAGCAATTTAAGTGATTGCTGCTTGCTATAGAGCCCAAAAACTCGTGTGATAATGGACTGAAGTGTCTAAATAATGATCTACGTCCAATTCTAGCTGGAGAGAATCCTTAAGATTAAAAACATATTGTTTTGGGGAAGTGCTCTGAGTTTTGGTAAAATCAGCATTGATCTCTAATTACCATAATTTTATGGACTAGCTTCATTTTGATAGGAGGTAGAATTGAAGGCATTAATGGAGCAACACTAATGACTTTCGTAATACAAGATAAACAAGCTTCAAGAGCTTCTTTTAATTGGACCACTATGACGCTATGACTGTTCATACCATGTGTTCAAATGTGTTTGGTTGCTGAGAATCTACTCAAAAATTCTTCATTGAAGGATAATAAGCTCTGAAACCATAAAGAAGACAAGCACTTTTGGAGAGCTCTACTATTATTTAATGAAAAGCCACATAATTTACATGTAAATGAGAACTTATATACCAGTTCACTGTCGAGAAATGTTAGGTTGTGCTACTTCCCTCGGAATTATAGCTATGTCTAAACAAATTCATAACAAAATATTGCAGAATTCAGTACATATATCGATGCACATGAGCGTTTCTCACCATGGAAACTCTCTGAAATGATGCAAACAATATGTCCATTGTTTTAACTTTCAAACATAAGTACATAGATAATTATTCTCTTGCGGATATCCTAATTTTTTTAAATCTGATTATATGAAACCACTATGATAAAAAAAATTAGGATGTCCGCACCTGAGAATTTTTAAATACTAAGACTCATTCATTCAAAACAAAGTTAAAAGAAAAGGCACAATGTTAATCAATCCAAACAGAAAACTTTTCATAAAGAGCTTTAGCTAATTCTGCCACGACCAAAGGCTGAGAAATAACTGCTCCGATGGATCTGCAGGTTGCTCAATCTGACCATCAAAGATATAAGGATCGCATGGAGCTTTTGATTGTTGCAGCTTCTCATCAATGACTTCCAGTAGCATGTTTTGTGTAAAATAAAGCTCATACAAGTTGTCTAGCTGCAGGAGGTTATCGGATTGCAGCGCTTCTTCGCCACCGAAACCAAATTGCTCATGCATCTGCATTGGACTTATGGCTTCAAAACAAGGCTCACTTATGTTATTTTCTAGCTGCAATGGTTGCAGTTGCTCACCAACAAAATCTGACTGCATGCTCACTATTGAACTGCTGGCCTCAACATCTTTACTTGATGCCAATCCTTTTCTGCTATTCTCCAGCTCTTCTTGCGCACTTGGTTTTCCCTTATATTTGATTTTACAGAGCCTCCAATCCTGCAAAACATCAAACATTAAACTTCTGCTTCGCTACTAGGAACACACTCTAAACCTGGTAAAGCCCCTACTGGACATCGATGCTGCTACAATACACAAATGCCAAGTTGGCGTATGAATTCAATACCCCTATGCCGTTGTCTTCAGAGAACAGTATTTCCTGACGCAGGCAAATTGCATCGGAGGAAAATAACAATATTTCTCCTTACTCCGGTTTCTCATCAAAAGGGATACCAAATCTCTCTAAATGAGCTTAAAAGGTAGAGTTTCTGAAATATCACGTTAATCATGAGTAACCTATTTTTATGCAATGAGCTTCTCTACAACAAGATCATCGCATTGATCACAGTCACACGTTTTCCCTGAAAATCCATGTTTTGCTTTATGATTAAGGAAAGTGGGTGGCAAGTGCAATAGTGTAAATGTTACCGTCAGTTCATCTCCAACGCTTATAATTTCAGTGGAATCTAATCATCAAGTAGTCGATTTCAGCATAATTAATTTATAGAAGAAAGAATAGGAAAAATTAATAAACAAAGAATGAAATGAAACGTACCGTTGTGTTGGATTCTAGATTATATTCGTGCATAATCCAGTTAGTCTTGATGGCTGTGTTGCGCTTCTTGTCATTACCAGTGAACCTGTGAAACGTTAATGGCCTCTTGAATCCCACCACATGTTCGTTGGCATAAATCGTCTTGACATGTCCGGTAGCTCTCCACCATCCTCGACCTGAGACTTCTCGAGAATCATTCTCCTTTATACAATAGCAATATCTCTCGTTGTTCGGCACAGCCATATTATAGTCCCCTATCAACATAAAAATCGCAAAAACAAGCTCGTATCAAAGTGATATTTACAAAAAAATTAACGAAAAAGCAACCATATAATTGAAGTAATCTAGGAATTAAAAGGAAAATCCCTACTAAAATTCATAAACAATTAGTACTTCCAAATGCTCACTCAGGGCATTATACGTTGAAAATAGCATGCAATAAGCATCGGTTGCTTTAAGAAGGAATCTAAGAATCCAGAAAACAAAAACAATAAAATAAATAAACAAGATGTGAAGAGAGAAAGAAGGGAAATATAAAGAAGCAAGAAATTAGAGAGCTTAACGGACATTCAAGATCTTGAGGATCAAACTCATAGACGTTTCTTTCAACAATGAAATGGCCATGGAGAGGCATCTCTTGGCCATAAACTTTCCTCTCAAGGATTTGAATGAGTTCTTCATCAGTGGGATTGAACCTGAACCCAGTTGGCATCATCTTCATTAATTCCTCTACAAAATTAGTCTGATTTTTTATTTCAGATCTAACTCATAAGAAAAATGAGCTCCAAGAATTATCCTTTTAACAATGGAGGATCTAGGGCTGACTAGGACAAATAATTGGAAGAAGGCAGTTTGTGTACACACGCACAAAAGTCAACAAAATGATGATGATTATGTCTTGTTACTTGTAGATTTGTGGTAAATTTTGCATTTAAAAGATGCATTAAAATAATTATAATTTAAATTTCTTGTCAGGTTATGATAGCTCTACCACATCACTGTGACATTAAAAAAGTGCCAATAATGTTTAACTTGATGTACATCTTGTCAAAACTTTTGTCCCTCACTAATTTATTAATTACATTTAGATCACATCATCTTCATTATTGTGTTAATGAGAAGGATGGGGACTTGGGCAGAGAATTAGAGAGAAAATTAAGTGAAGTTTTGGTTTTTGTGTTTAAAGATTTAAAGTAGAAGCTTGAGATAAAATTAGACTTCGCATTGAATCTTCATTGAAACACAATTAAAAATGATTTTAGTTGATATATTCAAATGTCCATACGAGTAGAATTCTAAATCATGGGGGAGCAAACAATAGGCCAAATCTGATAATTAAGTCATTACAATATGCTTTTATAAATTGGTGGATAATAGAAAATTTTATCATTTAAAGAAAATTTTAGTGTACCTATTAAGATGAACTATGACTATATCTCTTTAATAAAAAGAAAATTTATGAAAAATTTAGCATATACTAATAATTTGATATGGATGCCAATTGTATTAATACTTTGATCTCTAATTAAAGTATCGATTATTACATGATATTAAAGTTATATTGTCACTAGTTGTTGAATGAAATTTTTTTGTTAGCGTCTAAATAATCAATTGTTACTAGACAACCTAGAATGAGAAATTGGTCTTATAAATGAGTAACTTAATTATTTTCCCATCTGTATTTTAGAAAATAGCATTTGTTTTTTATATTCTCAATAAATTTTTAATTTTGTAATAGAAGTATATTGAAGATTAAAACAGGTACCTGAAGCACTTTAACTCCACATTAACTTGCATTAATATAATGATATGATTTCCATAGATTCTTCAATGTTTCTTCCTACTTTCATAACTTCTTTTTATTCTTTTTTTCTTTTTTTTGGTTAAATTAAAGTTGGAAGAAATCCAGAAAATAATTATAGATGATGGAGCAAATTCACAAGATGGAGGTTATATATTGTAGGCAGAACTAAAGGTCAACTATAAAGTTAGAAAAAAGTAACAATAAGAATTTCCAGCTATGACTAATCCTTGGCCACACAGATCATTTTCTTGCTAGACAAATCACTAATAGGTGTAAATACAAGAAAATATATGCATGTATGTAAGGCTGAAATTTCCAGCTGCCATGAAAACCTCTGAAGTCAAAAAGAAAAAGAACCAGTTAACGTCTTTCCTTTTCTATCACCCATAGAAAAAGGAAAAAAGAAACAGTCTAGGTTTTTCAAAGGAAATTCTGAAATATGAAAACCCTGATTTTTCGAAATACCTATTGATTCCTGACATAAGAAATTATGAATCCCCATATATAAACCTCATGTTCTTAGTAAAGGTAATCAACTTTTGAATCACAATCCTTGGATTGAGGAAGAAGTCAAGTGTTGCCTTGTAGTCTGGTGTGGATCAAGCACTGGGCATACTCATTGTCAAGTCACACAAATATTTTCAGTAATAAATATATATAAATTGAACAAAACCATACTAAATATAACACTTCAAACCCCGAACCCAATTCTTGACCCCACAGTAAAAGAGCCTCAGCCACAACCCAAAAGGCATTTTTTTCTAGCTCTGCCCTAAACAGGAACCGCAAGCTGAGAAGTCAAATGCTTTACATCGCTGCCTCATGCACATGCAGCCGACTGGGCTAGTAGTACAAGATTGAAGAATTGGAGAGGGGACCCGGACATATTTAATTTGTCATACTTTTAGAAACTTCAAATTTCGATAGTCGAAGCCTAAAGTCTTCACAAGACTTCATCTTTACTCTTTATTCTAGAACACTATTAAAGTAGAGACAATAATCCATCCATGCATTTATCTATTATATAACTGAAAATTATAAATAATTTAAAGGCATAATAGTTTAAAGGAGAATAATTTCAGTGGAGGACCCATTTATACTTATCATAATAATTCTAAAAAATATTGTCACAATCCCCTCCTTTAAATTAATTAATTCCTTCTTTAATTTACTTTAATCGAATAATATTAATACAAATTGGCGTGGCAGAAAGTAAATAGGTGAACTTGTACAATAAGTCAACAGATTTTGAATTAATAAGTATATGATATGACGATTAATATTAAATTTGAATCAAATCAAACTCAAATATGAGTTAGTTTGAGTTTGGATCAAATTTATAATAGTTAGTTCAAATTCATTTGAGTTGAGTGGAGATGTTGTTAGAGAGTTGATAGTTAAATAAATAATATCATCATATAGATATACAGTATTATTAACAAAATAAATAGTATCATTAATAGGATAAACAATGTATTTGAAAAAAGATTCAAATTAAACTGATAAATTAAAACTTCAACTCAAATTTAGTCTGAATTAAGTCAAATTTCAAACTAAATATAACTAGTTCGACGTGAATCCAACCCCGATGGCAATAAAAAAGTCATTGAAAAGAACTCAAAGGGACTTATTTTCAATAATATTATTAAAATCGCACTAATCAATTCAATCAGCTCAATAACGAACTGGTCTATAGTTCGATTTAGTTTATTCATAAATGTTGGCTTTCTAAATAACCAATAACACTTAGGTGAAACCCAATGAACCAAAAAAATAAGTTAAAACCAACCAAACTGAGTTTACATAATTAATCACTCTTTTTCTTATGCTAAGAATTAAAATTAAAAATTAAAACCCTAGCACTAAATTATATTGACTGCCCACTAAGATTTTAATTAAACTATTTGTAATTAATTTATGTATTTTGCTTTATTTAATAGAGTATGAAGTGTCTGAATTAATCTATTTGATTTTTTTTTTTTTTTGAGTTTTTTTAAATTTTATGTGGTTTATATTTAAAAAATAGGTGGAACGAAAAATTGCTACCCAAGGTTTCGCTTAATGACAATTGCCACCCCAAAAGTTTTTAAAGCCAAATACCCACTTGTTAACTAAAGTCAAAGGGGTATTTTTATCTTTTTGAATTAAAATTTAAAAAAAATTATAAAAATATTAAAATATAAATTTAAAATAAAATAATACTAAAATAATAATATAAATTTACTAAATTAATAAAATTTTTAAAAGTTTTTAAAAATAAAATAATTAATTAAAAAAGCAACCATCGTCGCCAGTGGCGATGGCCGCTTTTAAGCTCACCAAGTGGCCAGAAACGGTCACCTAGTTCTCTTGACAGCCCAGATCTAGTCACCACAATGGTGAAAGCGATCAGATCTGGTCATTAAAAATCTAGCAGAGGCGGTTATATTTGGTTGTCTTTGTTATCTAAAATGGTTGGAAACGATTGGTATCAAACATTCTAGTCATTTCTAACCTTATTTGATGGTGGAGGGGTCATATTTGGTCGTCTCAGTTAGATTTTTTGCAACCAGATATAACTGCCTCCACCATCGTGGTGGTTAAATTTGGCGATGGCAGAACCAGGTAGCCATTGTCGACCACCATCGTCATCAGCAATGACTACTTTTTTAATTACTTATTTTATTTTTTAAAATTTTATTAATTTTTTAATTTGTTAATATTATTCTATTTTTTATATATTTTTAATGTTATTTATATTAAATTTTATTTTAATATTAATATTATTGAATTTTATAAAGGTTATTTTGGTCTTTTTACAGAAAAACGATGGGTACTTGGCTTTAAAACTTTTGCAGGTGGCAACTTGTTATTAAACGAAATCTTGGGTGGTAATATATTGTTTGGCCCAAAAATATGGTAAAGATTTAATAATATTCAGCAAATAAACAATAATTTAAGAATAAATTGAATCAGTCAATTGAATTTTGACTAGTTTGTTTATCAGTCTGGTCTTATAAACAATTATTTTTAGTACCAATTTAATAGCTTTTAATGAAGATTATAGGGAAATAAATTATATTATTAATATATTATTAAATAAATTAAAAGATGAGTCTCTACCTTTCTTGATTGGCCAAACAACTTATGTCCACCCAAAGGTTTCTTGAAATGACAATTCTCCTTCAAAAATCTTAAAAAAGCCAAATACTTACATATAAACTAAAGTTAATAGTTAAATTTAATATTTAACCGCTAAATTTAACTACTTAGAAAAGCATTTTTATCTTTTTGAATAAAAAATAGATGAGTCTCTACCTTTCTTAATAGGTCAAACAACTTATGCCCGCCCAAGGTTTCTTGAAATGACAATTCTCCTCTAAAAATTTTTAGAAAGTCAAACACTCACCTATGAATTAAAGCCAATAGTTAAATTTAATGATTAACCACTAAATTTAACTAGTCAGAAGAGTATTTTTGTCTTTTTGAATAAAAAATAATAAAAATTAAATTAAATTTATAAAGATAAATAATATTAAAATAAAAATAAAAATTTAAAAAAAGTTGTCACCACCGTTGATGATGGTCCCAAAAATATAATCAAGTGACTGAAAATAACTATCTAGTTCAATTAACGGTCAGATCTAATCGCTTTAATAGTAGAAGTGGTCATATCTGGCAGTCTCCACCAGCAGAGATGGTCAGAAATAGTCAACATACTTGAAACCGATTGTTTTTTGTCATTCTCGATGGTGGAGACAGTCAAATCTAGCCGTCAATCAAATCAAATGGCTATTTTTTGCCATTTAATTAAGTTTATGACTAAAATTTTATTTTTAATTTTTTATCAAATTTTAAAATTATTATTATATTAATATTATTTTATATTAAATTTTATTTTGATATTAATGTTATTTATTTTTTTAGTAAAGAATATCTTAGTTATTTCATTAAAAATATTAACAAAATTAGCAGGAATTTGATCTATGAATAGGCATTTGGATTTTCAAAAAATTTT
>JAJEJH010001778.1:0-17605 GCA_026122585.1 Anacardium occidentale
TTATGTCATGACATGTCATTCATTTTAATAATGAATTAATAATGAGAATTAGCAGTACAGAAAGCAGATTTAGTACCCGCAAGCGCGTAGATGTATGATTAGGGCCGATCAGGTATGTGTGCCCTCGTTTGTGCTTGCTTGGGTCGAGGGGAGTAGGAAATGCTTACTGAGTGATTTTCATCACTCATCCCTTTCCTTCTTCCTTCTTTTTCAGGTTTTGCTGCTGGCGAGGAGCGGGTGGACTGATGCTGGCAAGGGGAGACCCCACACACACTTTCTGATGTGTTTTCTTTTCAGTTTTTGGACCTGTGAGGTCTTGTATGTATTTTGTACATTTCCAGGTGTAGGAAATGTGTTATGCGAGCGATTATATATATATATAACATATATAGCAACAACAACCTTTAACAACAGCAACCAACAACAACCTTATATGCCTATAACAACCTTATATATATATATATTCAACCAGTTGGGCTCATTGTACATTTCAGATTCAGTTTAAGTTTCCGCTTACAGTGTAATTAGCAGCAGAGTTCCTTTCTTTTCGTAGGATTCCCGTCTCGGGTACCCAATTTTCAGTTTATTAAATATAAAGAAACAGTATTAGTCAGCAGCAGGGGTACTCGGGGCGACGGGTCCTACATTTTCTGGAAAAATCTGCTGGTGCATGGGCGTGTGGGCAAGGCACACGAGCATGCAAGGAACACACACGGGTGTGCAAGGCAAGGGTACATAGGTGTGTGTAAAAACACACGGGGACGTGCATTAGCTGTGCAGCCAGTCGTGCTCACTTCTAGAAAATTTATGCATTTTATTGAAAGAACAGGCACACGATCGTGTCCCTTAGGATACACGAGCGTGTCTTCTGCAATCAGGTCATGCACACTTCATGCACATGGGTATGTCCCTGAGAAAGTAAAGGGACACAGGCAAGCACCTATGGGCACACGAGCGTGTGTCTTGCTTTGCACCGACGACACAAGCCTGAAACTTGCAGGAATCCACTCCAAATCTCAATCAAACTGAAATTAATCAACAACAAGCATTTCCAGCACTTCAATATGCACACAACAAGCTTTAATTTCAGTCATAACACACCACATCACATTCCACCATGAAAATCATCCTTTCTCTCACACACAAGCATAAGCAAGCATGGTTCATGGGTGGAAATCATCATCTTAAGCATTATCTTATCATCATATCAATGCATAAACACATCATATATCTCATAAGCATGCTAGAAACACATCTAAGCATTATCAAACATCAACCACAAGTTGCGAAACGCAAGGAAGAAGTAAGAAAGCACTTACCTCTTGTCATGGCTGCTGGAAAACTCTTTCTATCTAATCTCTTCCTTGTGTAACTGGATTGGGAGCTGTCGGATGCTGAATCTCAGCTCTAGGGTTACAAATCTCTAAAAACAAAAGAGAAACTTTGGCTAAAAATGGGCGAAAGCTAGCTGACAAGCACTTAAACTCTCATTTCTCTCCTCCAACACACTTGTACGGGCATGCAGGGTAAAAGTGCACGGGAGTGCACAAGGGAAAATAAAAACTCTTCATTTCCTGCCCGCACTACGCATGATAGAAACCTCCCAAGAAGAATCATAAGCAAGCCACACAAGCTCTGGAAACTTACTATCTCACCCCTAAACTCTTCTAACTCCCAATCTAATACTATATCTCACATTTAACCCTAAAACTCTACCCTAAACGACATTTCTAATCCTGGGATGTTATTTTCCACCCTCTTTATAAAAATTCTGTCCTTAAAATTACTTGAATAACTCTAGGAACCTATTCCTGATTTCAGCCCCTACCTCCCAAGTGGCTTCCTCTACTTTCTAGCTACGCTACAACTCTTTCACGAGAGGAATCTCTTTGTTTCTACGGACCTTGACCTTGAAATCAAGAATTTGCACTGGTTTCTCTTGGTAGCTCAAATCTTCTGTAAGATCCACATTTGAAAACTGAAGTACATGAGACTGATCTCCCATATATTTCCTCAACTGTGACATATAGAAGACGTCATGAATTTTTTCTATGCTGAATGGCAATGCAAGTCTATAGGTAACTTTCCCCACTCTTTCCAGAATCTCGTAGGAACCAATGAATATAGGGGCTAACTTCCCTTTCTTGCCAAATCTGAGAACTTACCTATAGAGAGCAACTCTTAGGAAAACTTTGTTGCCTGCTGAGAACTTAATCTCTCTACACCTCAAATCAGCATAACTTTTCTGTCGATCTTGGGCCTATCTCGTTCTCTGTCTGATGATTTTGATCTGCTCAATCATCCTTTGAGTAATCTCTGGACCCACAACTGTTTCCAAAGAATCTTTCTCCCCAATCTCATCCTAATGAAGAGGAGACCTACACTTCCGACTATACAAAGCTTTAAATGGAGTCATCTGAATGGTTGTTTGATAATTATTATTATAGGTAAACTTTGTTAGAGGATGTAACTCTGCTCAACTGGTCTGGAAGTCCATACAGCAGGCTCTTAGCATATCCTCCAGAATCTGATTTACCCTTTTTGTCTAGTCATCTGTCTGAGGGTGATATGTTGAACTAAACTACTAAATCTCTAAAGAGGATCTACTCCAGTCATCACATCTTTGGCTATTGCAGGATGCAAGCCATGGATGAACTTCTATACTTTGCCCATCTCTATTCCTGCTAAACTCAGGACAAATCTCGCCAACGTATTGAATTTGGTGGCGTACTCCTTGACTGAACTTGACCCTTGAGTCAAATCAATGAACTCTTGGGCCTTGACATATAACATCTCTATGCTTCTATACTCGGCATCAAACAACTATTTGAATTCTGCCCAAGTTAACTGATCTTCATTGATAGAGGCTTTAACTAGACCCCATCAAACTTGGGCATCGCTTCTGAGAAGAAATACATCATATCTGACCTTCTCTCTCTCTAATAAAGTGAATAGGCCCATCACACGCTCCACTAACTCTACCCACTCTTCTGTTACTGTTGGATCTCTTGACCCACTGAATTTTGAAGGTTGGAATGACCCTAATAGATGGTAGATAGGATGCAATCTCTGAAGTACTTGTGTCAGCTATCTCTATGCTCATACCCTGACTGTACTCTCTGTAACTCGTTGGAAACTGAAATCTTTCTCTGGCTAATTGTGGTTGTGGCTGTGGCTAAGACTGTGCTTGTTTTCTTCTCGGTATCTAATAAGTTTCATACTGGGGTGGTGTAACTCTGGATGGTTCTTGAACATGACCCACTCAAGCTTGCTGAAAACTTTCTCTAACCATATCTCTCATCATTTCTCTTAATTTTGCTAGCCTCAAAGACACATGGGAGGAATTCTGAGATCGTCGCCTATCACTAACACTCATAAGACGAGCGGGGGAACTACTATCTTCCTTATCTATATATCTAGCGATAGACTCTTCTCTATCTATAGCATCACCAATAAATAGGGGTTAAGAACACAAAACACAACACAAAGAAAAATAATACGTTACTCGTGCTGTGAGGAGGGTCTAGATGATGGCTGCGAGGGAGAGAAAACAGGCTCCACACAATACAAACTCACATATCTATAAAAATGGCTCAAAGAACTGCTTTGATACCAAAATTGTAAGACCAGCTGCCACGAATACCGCTACTACTGAATATTCTCTTTATCTTTTATTAATAATCTGAAAATCTCGGTATACATGATAAAAATCCTACGAAAAGAATATTGTTGTAATATATTTATACATACAAGCGAAAGCTTAAACTGAATATACATAATGATGGCCCAAAATACACTTTTCATATACATAATTGTTTCTGTACATCATACTGAATCCATACATTTTACAATTAAACCCAACAAGCCAAACTGAAACTATATGGAGTCCTTCTCCCGTCAGCCCTGGTCTACCTGCTCCTCGCCAGTATCAAACAAACCTGAAAAGAAAGGAAGAAGGAAAGGAATGAGTGATAAAGATCACCCAGTAAGTGATCTTTACTTCCCTCAACCCAAGCAAGCAAGTAAAACAATAAACATACCTGGTCTTGGCCATAATATTCATATGCATTCGCTTGCTCATTCTGAATATTGCTTATTCTATTTTCTGGATTTCATTAATAATTCATGCCATGAAATATGTATTATGACATGCTAACTGTAAGCTGAATATGTATGCATCTGAATATCTACGTATCCGAAGATACCTGCTATGCTGATCAGGCTGATGAATACAGAGATTCGACATCTTGGCCATGTGGGCTGAACAGTCTAGCGACAAGCTAGAAAGTTGAATATACATATTAGTCCTCAAACTAATAAGCTGAAACTGGACGATCCGATCACAATCAGGAGTTTGGAATCCCACAGATGCCCCCTTGAGTTCACCCAAAACTCTAACTCGGATATCAGGTTTTGAATGCTGAATGACTAATGAATTCGGATCCCTTGATCCATTTTCATGTTGATGCCTTGGCATGTCGTGCTATGTAATGCGTACGCAGCATTATTTATCTGATTTTATGCTTATATGCTACTTTATAGCCTTTAAATTGGTTATCTATTTCTTATCATTTTCTGGAAAAATTTGCTGATGCACAGGTACATGGGCAAGGCACACGGGCGTGCAAGGAACACATATGGGAGTGCAAGGCAAGGGCACACGGGCATGTGCAGAAACACACGAGGTTGTGCGTCAGCCGTGTAGCTGGTCATGCTCGCTTCTGGAAAATTTATGCATTTCACCGAAAAAACAGGCACACGGTTGTGTCCCTTAGAACACACGGGCGTGTCTTCTGTAATTAGGCCATGCACACTTCATGCACACTTCATGCACACAAGCGTGTCCCTGTGAAAGCAAAGGCACACAGGTGTGCACTTGTGGGCACATGAGTGTGTGTCTTGCTCTACACCGACGACACAAGCCTAAAACTTGGAAGAATCCACTTGAAATCTCAATCAAACTGAAATTAATCAACAACAAGCATTTCCAGCACTTCAATATGCACACAACAAGCTTCAATTTCATTCATAACACACCATATCACATTGCACCATGAAAATTATCCTTTCTCTCACATAATCACACACAAACATAAGCAAGCAGGGTTCATGAGTGGAAATCATCATCTTAAGCATTATCCCATCAACATATCAATGCATAAACACATTATATATCTTATATGCATGCTAGAAACACATCTAAGCATTATCAAACATCAACCACAAGTTGGGAAACGCAAGGAAGAAGTAAGGAAACACTTACCTCTTGCCATGGCTTTTGGAAAACTCCTTCTATCTAATCTCTTCCTTGTTTAGCTGGATTGGGAGCTACTGGATGCTGAATCTCAACTCTAGGGTTGGGAATCTCTAAAAACAAAAGAGAAACTTTGGCTAAAAATGGGTGAAAGCTAGGTGAGAAGCATTTAAACTCTCATCTTTCTCCTCCAACACACCTGCACGGGCGTGTAGGGCAAAAGTGCACGGGAGCACATAAGGGAAAATGAAAACTCTTCATTTCCCGCATTACACATAATAGAAACCCCCCAAGGAGGATCATATGCAAGCCACACGGCTCTAGAAACTTACTATGTCGCCCCTGAACTCTTATAACTCCCAATCTAATACTATTTCTCACATCTAACACCAAAACTCTACCCTAAAGGGTGTTTTTAATCCTGGGATGCTACAGGTAGTGAATAAAACAAGCTTAGGATTTTTAAAAGAGTTATATAGATCAGAGACATAGGGAGATAGAGTTTGAGGTTGAAAACATGTGGTTTTGAGAGTAACTCCCTACAGACATGTCTTTAGATTTAGCAGAAGAGGCAAGTTAGCTCTGAGATTCATTAGTCTAGATCAAATTTTAGAGTAAGTTGGTAGAGTTACTTACAGATAGCCTTTATAGCTAGCATAAATAGAATTCATAATGTATTTCATGTGTTTCAATTGAAGAAATATATAAGAGATCTTTCTCATGTATTAGAGGTTTAAGATCTGGAGTTAACAGATGATTTGAATTATCAAGAGGTACCAATTCAGATTTTAGACTACAAAGTAAAGACCCTCAGGAATAGAGAGATACCATTGGTTAAGGTTTTTTAGAAAAGACAGAGACTCGAAAAAACTACCTTGGAGGTTAAGTCTAAGAAAAGAGAGAGATATCTAGAGTTGTTCAGATAATTCTAAGGATAAAATTTTATTAAAAGGGAGAGTTGTAATAGCCTAAAGAAAGAATTGTCCTTTTAGGTTTAAAATAGTCATTTAAAATGCTATATATGGCTTATATATGGATACTCTTAAGAGAATATTCCATGTATGCTGCCAAAAAAGATAAAATTGGAGATTTTCATTTGACACATAACTGTATGCCTTAGGCACACGACCATGCTCCTTAGATACACGATCGTGCGTATATAATTTAGCCATATATATATTTTATTTTCAGTTTCACGTAGTTCTAGCTTTCATTATCATCATCTTCTTTTTCTTCGTTTTCTTTTTCTTCTTTTCACTAGTGAACCCTAGAGCTATAGAAGCCTAACATCACATTAGAAATCCAAAAGCCCCTAGAGAGAGAGATTTAATAGGCATGGCTCGAGGTATGTAGGATCTGTTGTTGTATACATCACTGTTACTAAACTCTGTGCTTATTTATGCAACTAAATAAGCTATTTATATATTTTATATTAATGAAATGCTAAAATTTTGATATACACATCAGGAGTCCTATAAAAATTGGCTGATTGAAAAATATGCAAGCGGAAGCTAAAAATAATAAAAAATAAAGTGATGAGTTTAAAAACTCATAATGTAAGTGTATATATATATATATACGTTAATATATTTATCTATACATATGTATGTACATATACATAAAAAGTTCTCTCTCTCTCTATATATATAGAACTTTTTTGTGTATATATATATATAGACACGCACACGCATATATAATGTATCAGATACATGTATGCATTTGTGCAATTATTTCTAAAATCTACATGCACATGAAAACCCCACCAGGCCTTCTGAAAATCAAAATTGGAGCCTTCTCTGATCAATCACAGTTAACCTAAGCTTTAGTAGCTCCTATCTAACTGACTTGCAAGAATGAAGGAAAAAAGAAAGGGTAAATGATAACTCACTCAATAAGTATTTTTTACTTCTTTCTAACTCAAGCAAAACTCTAAGCTGAACTCATATCTGAGCTTAACTTAACTGTTCTTATGATTTATGCACTCTAAGTTGTATTTACTCTCTTTACTTAATATTCTGAGGATAACTTGTTCTTTTTCTTTTAACTAGTACTATATCATATGTCATGTAATGAATTTCATGGTATGAAGTCATGATGAAGCATGTTACATGCCTTTGGGCTAGATTTCTTAAAACACTATTGGTTTATTTGGAAATATCTGTATAGATCCAAAGATCTTAAACTAAAAATATATCTTAAAATAATGTAACTGAAATTCTATAGCACTGATCAGACTGATGAACACAAGGATTTGACACCCTAGCCATGTGAGTTTTCAGCCTCTCAACCCTCAGTCAGTCAGCTGAAATCTGAAACTGAAACTGAAACTGAACTATAAACTAATAATCAGATACACACTAGTGTTTACTGATGTTGGCTTCCTCTCTGGCGGGCGTGCAACTCATAGGTGCCTCCTCGTATCCACCCTTAAAAGATGTCCGAAGTATCGTATTTTTTAACTTTAAAATGTGTATTTGAATCCTTAAATCCGTTTTTGAAATTACTGTTATGGCATGTCTTGCTATGATATTCACATGATGTATTATATTCTCTTATTTTATCCTATTATAATGTTTTATGGCTATTATAATAAGTTTATAGTTTTTTGTGCTTCATTATAAACTAAATTCTCAATTTTATACTTAATACATGGGTCGCATGCCAGTCATGTAGCTTAGTCATGCTAGGTTATGTGATTTCAGCTTTATTTGTATATTTCTGCAGATGCATAAGCATGACATTAACATGCACGATCGTGACACTGCCTTGCACAAGCATGACCCTCTTATATTTGCAGTCGTGCACATTTCACGTACATAGTCATGATCCTATATTTATAAAGGTGCACAAGCGTGTGTCTACAGGCACACGGGCGTGCATCTTGCTTTGTTTTGACAAATCCATGCCTGAAACTTGTAGAATCCTATCCAATGTTTGGTTTAAATGAAATCAACACATTTCATCAACATTTTACAATCTAAATAACACAAATGCACATACAAATTTCACCAACAACACTCAACATCAAAATCAAACCTCAAAACCCATTAAAACCCATACATTTATGCATATATGCTTCAAACACATTTATAAGCAACAACCATTATCATAATCACTTCATTTTCATCATATTATCATACAATCAAGTCACGCATTCATAAAACATGCTAAAAATGTCATCATATCTTAAGAATAAGCAAACTCATGCTTGAAAATTCGAGAAAAAGGCAAGAAAATACTTACCTCTTGCCATGACTGCTCTTTTCTCTTTTTTCTAACAAAATCTCTTACTCTCTAACTAGATTTAATGTTTCTTGCTGATGATTTTCTCCTATAAGGTTAGGATTCTCTGAAAGTGAAATGGAAATTTTTGGTGAAAATGAATTAGAAATGGGTAAGAAATGTTTTAAGCTAGCATCTCTCTTTCTCTACAAACATGCACAAGTGCGCACCTAAATAGTGCACAGTCATGTATGAGGGAAAATAAAAAATCTTTATTTCCCATGCTTTGTATGAAAGAAATCTCCTAATAAGAATCATCACAAGCGACACTAACTATAAAAATTAACTATTTCACCCCTAAACTCTCTCAACTCCAATTCTATCATAAATTCTAACATTTAGCCCTAATTTCTAGCCTAAAAGACATTTCTAACCTTGGGATATTACAAGGTAAGTGTTCCCTTACCTCTTTCACCTTGTTTCATAGCATATTCTCTCTATTGTTTGAGTTGAGTGACATTGGATCTTGCTTGATGCTTGTTTGGCTAGTTGGAACATGTGAATGATGATTTAGAAACTGATTGAGTGGTTGCTTTTATGAAAATGTGTTTGTATGCTTGTATACATGTGTTTCATGCTTGTTTTGTGAGGTATGGCATGATTGAGACGAGATTTTAATAAACATATTAATGCTTATTAAGGTCTTGAGTTATATTGATGATTTATTGAGAGTTGAGAAAATTTTGGATGGAAATAGTAGAGATTTTTAGGTTTCCAGACGACATTTACAGAGATTGAGTTAAGCATAGGACTGTATACCCATAGGTGCACGATCGTATTGCCTCATTTCTGTAAAAATATGATTATGCATGGTAGTTATGCATGCCTAGAAAGCTCAGACACATGCCTGTGTGACCAAGCACACAACCATGTGTCTATTCTCGATTTCACATGCCCGTGTGGCATAACACGAGGGTGTTATATAAGCTATCACACGCCTTTGTTAGTATGGGACACGACCTTGTACCTTGATGCATACTTATGTGCCCCATACCACACACTCATGTGTTGAGCCAAAAAAATCATAAAAATATTCTAAAAGCTAGCACGACTCACGCACGGTCCCACATGTCCTCCTACACAATCGTGTGTTGAGAAATATATGCCCATACACTTTAAGAAAAGCACAAACTAAGCTTTAAAGTAATCTTAAGCCATTCTAAGTCATGTCTAAGCACATGGAACTCAATAATATCAAGAAAAAACAACATATCATGCATAATTAGTAGTATAAAGCATGACATGTCATATTAAAGTTTTTAAAAAAGGGATCCAAGGATCCAATAGCATGTATTTGAAAGTATAAATATATAATGTTCTAAACATCAATTAGGAGCGAACACAAAGGGGTTCCTGTGAGTTTGCATGCCTGTTAGAGAGGGAAACTAGCCTCTGTTAGATTGGACATGGTTATTGATCAAGCTCATTAGAGAAAGTACTAGTTATATATTAGTAGTTTTCAGTAGGATTGAACTAATATGGTCAAAGTGTCTAATCCCTATATTTATTATTCTGGTCGGCATAGTAGTTATTGTCTGATATAATATTTTTAGAATGCTTTTCAATATATACTATATGTATATATATTTAAAATCTTCGAATCATAGTTATTATTTCAGAAAGAGTTTTCTAGAAAACCATGCTTAAAAGCAAGTTTTATGACTCTTCAGCATACACATGACATCAGCATATGTATCTCATGTCATGTACAACATTCTTTGAAAAATAGAGCTATATAAAGACAAAAGATACTACAGAAAACAAAAACATCACAGAGATAATGAATAAAGAAAACATTAAAGTAAAACATAACATGAAAAGTCATGAATAAGGCTAAGCATGAAACCTACTTATGTTAGAGATAGGAAACGCTTGTTGAGCAATTTTATCACTCACCTCTTCCTTGTTTCCTTTTTTGCATATCAGTGATCTTATGGCTGAGAATGAGACGATAAGGTTGTGAGATTTGGAATATTGGTTGGCAGCAGATAGCATGTTAATGGCTCGCATGTTGTTATACAATTGTAATCATGTATATGTGTGTATTATACTGTTAGTATGCATTGTATGAATAACATGTTTTATAAATGAAGAAAAACTTGGGAATTTTCAATGCATAATCAGCTTTTTCTTATTATTATTAATATTAATTTGCATTCATAGCTTCCGCACATAAATTTTTAATTCAGTAGCAGTTTTTACTGTAGGAATTCTCGTTGTAGGCATATTATTTGTATAATATTATATATAAATAGTAGTCTACAGTGGCCTATAGTGAGGACTCTTATATCTTACTCATTTTATAAACAAAAACAAGATGATTGAAACCTATAAAAGGATTTCGTGCTAATTATAATGGTAAGAGTGTTAATGATAAAGATGATATTGATCAAAGTCAACAAACCAAGTGTATAGTGTTAGTAAGAAAGTAAACAATTGATTATAGAAAAAATCATAGTCAACTAAGAGCTTGTCTAAAATGAGCCACCGTTTGCATATTAAATGATGTAACTTTCACATGCTTTAGGAGTAAATTGAATTATTTAAGTAATTGTTTTGCTATTAAGTATTATATGTGTGTGTGTGCATGTGTATGTTGTATTTAGTTATTAAAATGAATAAATGAGCATAGCTACGAGATGACAAATTGTTGAATGATAAAACCTTCAAAATGTACATACTTGAACACTTTAAATAACTGGTTGAAAAAAAAACTTTATACATATGATGATATTTAAGGAACCCATCTGTGTACTTCCTAAGAATATCCAAAATTGTAAAGAAAAACTAAAAAACTTGAGAACACAAATCGTAAAGAGAAGCTAAAGAACTTAATAACACAATCATACTCTGAAATATTTGAAAATACATTAAGTTACTTTATTGAAAGAACAATTAGGGTTTTTATATCAAACATACACAAAATATCTAAAAAATGCAGTTGTACAAGCATTATTTACCATTCATTAACAACAGAAAAACTATTAAAACAAAAACTAGACCATAAATCTTCTTGTCGATTCTGCAAGTTGCATTTTTCCCTCCAATTATTGATATCTCTCTTGTATTAGCAACATCAACAAAAAAAGAAAAAGACTCTCAAAGGCAAAATACTGAGCCTTTTATTCCAAGCAAAACTCTATGTGAGATGTGTTGTTTCACTTATTCCTATAGATGTCATCGCTATCCTGTTACTCATTTCCTTACACAAAAACAAACTCTATTAAACACATAAAAAAACTCTATTAAACACATAAAAACAATTTCACAAAACATTCCAATACTTCACCATTTCACTAAACAAAAACACCCATAAATAATTCATATATAATGCACAGGATCATATGTAACATTCTTCACATCCTTCTTTAAGTCTTAGGAATGTAACTCTAAGACTTAATAGGAGAATTTACATTTGATCCTCTCTCAACATAGACATTTAACTCTTCTTCTCCTTCTATCATCTCTACTAGTTTCTCAACAATCTTAAGCTTGGTTCTAAGTTGAACAAACTTGGAACCTATAATACATTTAGTTAGTAAATCTACTATTTAACATTCAGTTGAAATATATTGAACTTTGAGTATTTGTCCAATAATCAATTCTCTAACATAATGCATATCTATCTTTATGTACTTTGTTCTCCTATGAAACATGGCATTAAAGGCTAATGATCTAACAATGGGATTGTCACACCACAACACTACTGTTCTAAAAACTATAACCTATAACTCTTTAAATAAACTCATCAACCAAGCCACTTTTGCTGTAGCTTGACTCAATTCTTGATATTTAGATTTAGTTGATGACAAGGCTACCACCTTTTGTGTTTTACATCTCCATTGAACCAAATTTCCACCAAGGTAAATACAATATGCACTTGTTGATCTCCTGTCTCCTAAATTGCTAGCCTAATCTGTATCTGTGTAGGCTCTTAAACTCATCATTGTAGTCAGGGTAAACCAAAGACCTAAGTTCAAAGTTCCTTTAACATACCTGATAACCTTTTTTACTCTTTGCCATTACAATTGAGTGGGATCTTTAAGGAATTGGCTCAATTTATTCACAACATAAGAAATATCAAGTCTAATCAAAGTAACATATTGCAAAGCCTGTATGACACTCCTATATAGTGTCAGATTGACATATTTTTCATTGTCTCCTACAAACAATTTATTTCCTAACATTATAAGAGTTGGATAGGCATTTGCATTCTACATATTAGTTTTGATATGTAGATCATTTGCATACTTCGTTTGACATATATGCAACCCTAACTTGGTTCTTTTTACTTTTAACCCTAAGAATTAACTCAACTGCCACAAATCTGTAAGTAAAAAATCATTATTCAGCCCAACCACCAGTTCTTCTATGTAACTATTATCTGAACCAGTAATTAAAATAGCATCTACATGCACAAGTACAAACACCACAACTTTTTCCTCTTTAAACATAAACACACTTGAGTCAACCATAGAATTCACAAACTTATTCTTCAGTAAAGCCATTTTTAACTTCTCATACCAAGCTCTCAAAGTCTGCTTCAACTCGTAAAGAGCTTTAACTAATCTACAAACACACACAGATTTATCTTTATTTTCAAAACCTTATGGTTGAGTCATGTACACATCTTCTTATATGTAGCATCCCAGGTTAGAAAAGCCCTTAGAGGTACAGTTTTGGGGTTAGAAATAGAATTCAGGAATATATTGAGGGTCTAGAAGAGTTCAGGGGTGAGTTAGTAATTTTTCAGAGTTATGTGGCCTTCGTATGATACTTTTAGGGAGGTTTCAATCATGCGAAGCACGGGAAGTGGATGGGAAGTGGATTATATCCATTTTCCCTTGGTGCACTCCCGTGCATCATGCCTGCACGCCCGTGCAGGTGGGTAGAAAAGGAGAGAGACGAGAGATATTGCATTTCTTACCCATTTCAGCATTTTCTTCTCTCCGTTTTCAGTAGTTCCCAGCCCTAGGCACGAGATCTAGCTTCCAGCGGCTCCCAATCCAGCTAGAGATCAGAGAGAATAGCTTGAGTTTGAGTTTCCAGCAGCCATGTCAAGAGGTAAGTGTTTCTTACTTCTTCAGCGCATTCACAGCTTGTTTGATGATTGCTTGATGATGTTTGGAAATGTGTGGTTGCATTTCCAACTTGTTTGGTTGATTTTATGTGCTGAATATGATGATTGAGATGTTTATTTTCCACCCATGAGCATGCTTGTTGTTTGTGTGTGTGTGTTGTGAGAGAAAGCTTGGCTTTCCATGGTAGATTCAGTAGTATTGGATGGATATTGAAATTGATGATGGTTATGTGATTATAGAAGTGTCATTTATGTGTGTTTCAGTTTAATTTGAGTTTCAGTTAGTAGTATTGGGCGGATTCCGGTATTTCCAAGTGAGCTCTGCTGCTACAAAACCAGGTGCACGCCCGTGTGTCCGTAGACGCACGCTCGTATGCCTGTGTTCTTGCGAGCGCACGCCCGTATGCACGAAAGGCACACGGCCTAAAATGCAGAGCACACGATCGTGTGTCCTGAGGGACACGGCTGTGTGTCCGCTTTATGTATGAAATGGCCAGTTTTTCTAGAAGCTTGCACGGCCAGGCACACGATCGGGGCACGGTCCCGTGTGTCTGGGCACACGCCCGTGTGCCCTTGGCTAGCACGGTCGTGTGTTCTTTGCACGCCCGTGCGTTCTCCCTTGCACGCCCGTGCTTCAGCTTTTCTTCCCAGAATTTGCAGAAATTGAATATTAAAGGTTTGGTAATCCATCCAAGGGCTAATAATCATCAGATAAACCGGTATTCAGATAAGAAAATGTAGCATATGCATACATAGCATAGCATGTAGTCTGGAAGAGGATCTAAGGATCCGAATTCAGTAGTTTCAACATTCAGAGCCCAATGTATGGGTTACAGTTTTAGGTGAACTTGAGGGGGCATCTGTGGGATTTAGCTTTCTGACACCAGTTAGATCGTCCAGCACTTTCATTTAGCTTTCTAGCCAGTAGCTAGAATGTTCAGCCCACTTGGCCAGGATGTCGAATCCCTGTGTTCATCAGCCTGATCAGCACAGCAGGTACCTTTGGGTACATATAGAGATTCGCATGCATGCATATTCAGATTTCAGTGACCATGTCATGGCATTCATTTCAGAATTTGATTAATAATGAGAACAGCTAATCCAGTAAACAGTTCAGCACCCGCAAGCGATTAGATGTATGAATAGGGCCGAGGCCAGGTATGTATGCCCTTGTTTGTCGCTTGCTTGGGACGAGGGAAGTAAGGAATGCTTACTGGGTGATCTTTATCACTCATCCCTTTCCTTCTTCCTTCCTTTTCAGGTTTTGTGCTGCTGGCGAGGAGCGGGTGGACTGAGGCTTGCGAGAGGGGACCCCACACACAGCTTCAGTTGTATTTTACTTTCAGTTTTGGACCTGTGAGGTCTTATATGTATCTTATATGTAAACAGATGTACAGAAACAATATATATGTATATATGAAAAGCCAGTTTAGGCTCATTGTATATTTCAATTTCAGTTTCAGTTCAGCTTCCACTTGCATTGTAATTTAGTTCAGAAGGTTTCTTTTCGTAGGATTCCCGTCACGGGTACCCAATTTTCAGTTTATTAATAATAAAACAGTATTATTCAGCAGCAGGGGTACTCATGGCAGTGGGTCCTACATTGTTGGTATCAGAGCGTGTTCTCTGTGCCATTTTAGTAGATATTCGAGTTTGTAAGTGTGTGGTGCCTGTTTTCTCTCCCTCGCAGCCATCGTCCGGACCCTCCTCATAGCACAGTTAGGTATTTCTTTCCAACTTTGATTTGTTTGTGTTTCTAACCCCGTTTGCTTGTGATGCCTTAGATAGAGAAGAATATGTCCCTAGATACATAGATGAAGCCAGTAGCAGTCCTCATGTCCGTCCCATGAGTGTGAGTGGGGGGCGGCAATCTCAGGGTGCCTCTCATGTGTCCATCAGGCCAGATCAGCTCAGAGAAATAATTGGGGAAGTGGTCAGAGAAAGTTTACAGCAGGCTGGTGTGGGTAATGTACAAGAGCCAGCCAGAGTTAATCCTCCTCAGCAGGAAGCTTATCAGTCTTCAAGAAGAAGACCGTCTCAGCCACAATCTCAGCCCCAACCACGGTATTATTCTCAGCCGCAATCAGTCAGAGAGGGTTCTCAATTTCAGCCTCAGCCTGTCAGAGAAGGCTATCAGCACCCAGTTGGATTTACACAGTATAGCTAGGCCATGAGTACAGAGACAGTTGGCACTGGTTCATCAGAGAGACTACACCCCATTTATCATCTACCAGGGTCGTATCAGCCAGTAAAATTCAGTGGGTCCAGAGATCCAGCAGTGGCAGAAGAATGGATAGAGTCAGTGGAGAGTGTCATGGGCCTCTTCACGTTATTAGAGAGAGAGAAAGTCAGATAGGTGGCGTTTCATCTCAGAGGTGATGCCAAGGTTTGGTGGAGTCTTGCTAAGGCTACCATCAGTGAGCAGCAGATGACCTGGGCAGAGCTCAGACGGCTGTTTGATGCCGAGTATCGGGGCACTGAGATGATGTATGCAAAGGCCCAGGAGTTCATTGATTTAGTTCAGGGGCCCAGTTCAGTGAAGGAGTATGCTACAAGGTTCAATGCACTGGCGAGATTTGTCCCTGGTTTGGCAGGGACCAAGATGGGGCGAGTGTAGAAGTTCATCCACGGCTTACATCCTGCTATAACCAAGGATGTTTTGACTGGAGCAGAGCCTCCCCAACTGTTCAGTGATACTTTGGGGAGAGCCCTCAGATCAGAGGCTGGTCTACAGAGGATGGGTGTGTCAACCAGAGTGAGTGACAGAGATCAAAGGATAGATGACAGAGATAAGGGCAAAAGGCCAATGTCGGTCAAGAGATCAGCTCGGGGTGTCCAGAGACAGAGGACTGCACCATAGTTTTCCCTGTCACAGTGTACCTGGTATGGCAGACGTCATTCAGGTGAGTGTCTTGCTGGCCAGATCATATGTTACTTGTGCCGTCAGTCAGAGCACAGGATGGTAGAGTGCCCAACCAGAGGTGGAGCTGTTGTTGGGCCCAGCAGAGGCGGTGGTGGTCAGTACAGAGGTAGAGGAAGACCACCCAGAGGTGGTGTTGGTGCAGAGAGAGGTGGAGTTGAGGTTCCCAGACTCAGAGCTTGAGCACCTGGAGGAGGTGCTGGTACTTCAAGAGGAGGCGGTGGCGGCAAAGCCAGAGTTTATGCTGTCCGCCAGGAGAAGGCAGAGGCCATACCCCATGCAGTTACTGGTCAGATTCTTTATCTTGATACTCCTTTGTTTATTTTGGTTGATTACGGGGCCACACACAGCTTCATTTCCAGGGGAGTGGTAGAGAGATTAGGGGTTGACCCTAGTGTGGCCGATAGGAGTATCCTAGTAGAGATGCCAGATGGGGGTTTTGTGGTGAGTGATAGAGTCCTCTATGATCAGATGATAGAGGTGATGGGTAGGCCTCTGATTATTGATCTGATTCTACTGGAGTTAGCAGATTTTGACATGATTTTGGGGATGAATTTCTTAGGGAAATATGATGCAGAGATAGATTGTTGAAGAAAGAAGGTGAGATTCCACATAGGCCCTGATTGCTTCATTTTTGGTGAGGGTATAGTAGAGAGCATGATGATCTCGTGCATCCAGGCGAGTAGATTGATGAGGCAGGGTTGTGTAGGGTACTTGGCCAATGTAGTGTACAACAGTTCAGTGGGGCCAAGTATCGATGAGGTGCCCGTTGTCAGAGAATTCAGAGACGTCTTCCCAGATGAGTTGCCAGGGCTACCTCCAGACAGGGAGTTGAAGTTCAGTGTCGAGCTTCTCCCTGGTACGACCCCAATCTCCAAAGCTCCGTACTGGATGGCTCCAACTGAGCTTCAGGAGTTGAAAAAGCAATTACAGGAGCTGGTGGATAAGAAATTCATCCGACCAAGCTGTTCACCGTGGGGAGCTCCAATCTTATTTGTGAAGAAGAAGGATGGGACGATGAGGATGTGCATCGACTATAGGGAGCTGAATAGAGTGACGGTGAAAAATA
>JAJEJH010001779.1:0-17597 GCA_026122585.1 Anacardium occidentale
CATAATCGAAGACAACAAGTGTTCAGCTTATTCTATACCATCTTCCCCCATCGTTGCCGGGTGCCCTAGATGCCTTTGTTATGTGTTGATAATGAAGAACAATGCTAAATGCCCCAGATGCGATGCAGTTGTTCCATTGCCAGCAATGAAGAAGCCTAGAATTGATCTCAATATTTCCATGTGAGAGAGGTTCAAGAAAGGTTTGACATTATTCAATTAATGCTTATGATTTTGTAAATGATCTCAATATAGAAAAATATTTTAGCCAAAGAGAGATTTTAAGTATGTGTAAATTGAATGATCAAATAAGAAGAAATTAAAGGTTTTATTTTATTATTCTCAGAGATAACAACTTATCACAAAATCACTTTTTTTTTTTTTTTTTTGTATTCAAAATTTTTTTTATTAAATAAACTAAAATTTTAAATTCTATTATTTTAATAAAAAAATCTGAAAATTCAATTCATATTTGCCTCTTGAGTTCAATGTTTCTGCATTGAATGCAGCTTTTATGAGTGGTGAAGCTAGCTTGTTCATCGTTTGACAAATATGCAATTCCTTCAAGTTTAGAGAATGTGAGGGCTAGTTGAGTTTACTATTTATGATTCTAGGACGATGTTAAATTGAGGCTGTATTTCAACATACATTTTGTGTACTCAATAGTGTCAATAACAAGAAAGGTTAGTTGGTATTCGGTAGTTGGTAGTAGCTTAAAAGAACTTATCAAAATCACCAAATGTTGGTCTGCCATGGCTGTTCTCTATTTATTACAATACAATTCTACACTCAATCTTGTTTCAATGCTCACGTGAGGAACACAAGTTGAATTCTTATATTATAAATTTCGTCCAAAACCTATAATTACTTTAAACAAAAAATAATACTTACATAGTACTAAACTTATAAATGATTAAAGTACCCATAACTACTTAACTTTTTTTAAATTATCATATTACTTTTGATTACGATTGCAAAAAAACTAGTTAAATATAACGATTAGAATCATATTAAAAAGATGAGATTTAGTCAAATTATACTAGTGAAAATGTGATCTTGTAAAGTCTGATTAGATCACACTCGAACAGGTATGAGCCGATAGTTAGGATCTCACAACCCAAATTATAGGAATCATACCTAGCTAGGGAGCTACAATATTATTGGATTGCATCATTCAGATGCAATTCTAATTAGATTGTACCCTTTTTCATGTGCTGCTAGTTTCTTTTTTTTCCATATCAGAGTTAGTATTTTTAGCCTGAGAATTCAATTGATGCTTGTAGTTTTATTGATTTGTACTTAAACTTAATCAACAAATTTTGTTTATACCAATTAGTTGTTTAAATAAATATTCGAATAAGATTCAAAACAATTTTGTTTATTTAATTATTAAACATAAAATCAGAATTACATGTAAGAAAATACAAATCTGGCCTGATCAAGCACGTTTATAGGATGCACAAAGTTTTCCTGTTATCAACACGACAATTGAATTGACCGGTTCAATATGAGTTTTATTTGTTATTAACTGCCTCATACAATTATATATCCCTAAACATTCAACCAAAAGTAGAGAACAAAGGATTGAAATGCTGAAACTTACGCTAAGTAAGGAAATATCATAATCTTGGATTGTGACATGTATCCATGAACATTAAATTGGCTCAGCAATTTAGCCATCTTTAATACTCAAATCTGTTAAGTACTTACTGTTCTTGTGAATTTCAGTCCCCCCAAATTACTCCTAAAAGAGGTAGCTATGTATAACAATATAGTTGTGTCCTTTAAATGTTTGAAAACTGCTTTCATCTAGAAACTTTGTCAAAATGTACGAGCTTTATAGTCTCTGCTTGAAGCTAATTAACCTGGCCAATGCATTAATTAATAAACCAAACAACTAATTCAATCTTGATAAAATGATTGATTTTCATGTTTCACTTGGACCGGTAAATTTTCGAGGCATTGTGGCCTAACCCACAACCATAATGTCGAAGGGTATAATACTTATGACTTGAATACTAACCTATTAGAGAGTAAGTCATTACATTCACCGTTTAATTTAATTTCACACTTTTGTTTTGAAAAAATCATTTTCTGATTGGCTATTAAATTTTTTAAAAAGACAAAAAAAAAATCTTTAAGTTTAATAACACTTCGTCCCTAAAATTTATTAAATAATTTTTTGCACCCTAATATATATTAATTTCAATAAAAAAATAATATAAAATTTTATTAGTATTAGATAATGGTTGTGTCAATGATGTATACCTATATGTTTGAGGGGAGAATTATAATATTTGAAAATGTCAAAAGTATTAGCGAAATTTTTTAAGGGGTTATTGTAAAATTTGAAAAATTTTATAGGTATTTTAAATTTTTAATTTTCAATAAATCTCTTACTAGTTTTAAAAATAATAGTTACACGCTCAAAGAAGTGATTAAAATGTAACTATTAAAGATGTAATAAAATGTTATATTACAAATTATACGGGCTATAATTATATTTATATAAGCTGAATATAATAATTTCTTAAAATATATAGAAAAAATATCTATTTACCCACAATAAATTTAAAAGATGACCTTTATACCCTTATATACTGTTCATAATTCAGTTTGACGAAAGTGTTATTATAATATTTTAAATTATTAAGAAGAAAATGACAAATAATAATATTTTTATTATAATATTTCGATAAAATAACATAAATATTTTTTGACTGTTAAAACTAATAATTGATTTTAACAGATATATGAAAAAATGATTATTTCAAACTTAAAACGTAAAAATTTATCGTTTTATAGAATCTTGGGTGGGAAACAATCATTCGGCCTAATTAATATACCCTAACTTTAGTATAAATGAGAATTCAATTTCATCATGGTCATGATTTAAAGCTTCTCAACCAACTTCCCTTGTTATATTGGTTTCAAATTTAATGTTTAAATTTCCTAATTAACCCTAGTTCTTCTTCTTCCCTTGATTTTCTTCATTAATGAGATAGGTGAAGAAGAATTATGAAGTTTAAGTGTTGGGAGGTTGGTTCCAAGCATTTAATTGGTCTCCAATTTTCTTCTTCTTTATTACATTCATGGACTTTTAATGGTCAAAATTAGAGGTCTAAAATCTCAAACATGAAATAAGAGGATATTCGAGTTCAACTCCCTTCTTTCACAAATAAATTATTGGGTTAGTTTTTCAAATTTACCAATTTAGTGGTCAGATTTCATCATCTGATAACCACGGCAGAAAATTATTATTATTATTATTATTATTATTTACAAATATAAAGAAACAAAAATTAAATAAGAAGGTAGCAATTGTTTTCAGTACAAACTTCCCAGCTAGATTTTGGAACATTAATGGTGGAGTTGCATCTACGTCAGCCAGTTATGGAGTTATGATCATTATTAAGCCTCACCCTTTAATTCATTTCTTATTCTGAGTTTTTTTTAATTAAAACTTTAGCCCCTTTTTTTTTTTTCTTAAAAATAAAAAATCCCTAATATCTCTACATAAAAAAAATTTTAAAAAGACCAAACGATTAATGCCAAGCCAAGGTTTTCTTCAATGACAAAGTCCTAAGCTAAAAGTTTTAAAAAGTTTTTAAATATCCATCATTTTTCTAATTTTTTTAATATATTATAATAAATAATCAAAATACTTTCTATAAAAAATTAAATAATATTAATATTAAGGTAAAATTGAAATTTAAAAAATATAAAAACAAAAATAATTTTAAAAAACAGTCACTGCTACGACAATGGTTACCAAAAACCTAACTAAGTGGTGTTTTGCCATTTAAGGGAACCTTGTGTGGGAATTTGTCATTTGGCCTTAAAGAAATCATAAACCCCACCTCGAGTAACATAATTGGTTAGGGTCTAAAACCTCAAACGTGAAATATTTAGATTTGACTTTATACTTTCATAAATAAATTTGAGTGTACATACTAACATATTTTAATATACTCAATATTGAAGCAAAAGACTTTGACCGTAAGTTCTTGAAAAATAAAAAGACCATAAATACTCAAACTGAAAAATCAAAACATAAGTTGTGGACATTGAAATTCCTTTATTAAATTGTATTAAAACACTAGGTGTATTATCAGAAAAATCTTTTACATCTATAAGTCAGTCATCGGAATGATTTGTGATTTAGTGTTATTTTATCTTTAATTTAAAATAACACAATTATGTAATTACACATTATCATTGATACTCAGATTGATAATTATTATAAGTGAATATAATTTTATTACATCAGAAGATAAGATAAGAATGATGTGACACATACACTTAAATTTTGATGGTATTTACCAAAATATAATATCTTTGATAACAATAAATTTAAACTAGTCAATACTTTCTTAAAACTTGAAAATATCCAGTAAAATTTATTCAAATGTGTCTTATATGTTAGAATGTGAACTTGATCATTTCTAAATAGCATTTTTACATGATTGGTCGAGAGCCATTATGGCCAAAACCCTATAATCAAAGGTCAAACGACATATTCCCACCCAAGGTTTCCTTAAATTAAAAATTCTCATTCAAAAACTTTCAAAAAGTGAAATACCCACATGTTAACTAAAGTTAAACGATAAACTTGACAGTTAATTATTAGATTTAATTGGTCAAAGGAGTATTTTTATCTTTTTAAATGAAAAATGAAAAATAATAAAATTAATTTATAAAAACATTTAAAATATAAACATATTAATTAAATGTTATAATAATAATAAATTATTAAAAATAAATAAAAATTAGTAAAAAATTAATAAAAATGAAAAACAATCATCGTTGTCGATAACTGCCGTTAATTTAATCAGATGATCGAAAACGATCACCTAGTTTAATTAGATGATGAATCTAGCAGCCAGGCAACCTCTACCATAAAAAAATGATAGAAAATAGCCCATTTCAAATGTGACAACCATTTTTGGCCATCTCTAATGGCAAAAAATTGCCCGTTTCAAACATGATAACCATTTTTTGCCATCTCTAATGATAGAAGCGACTAAATCTAACCTAGTCATCTCTGCCATTGAGATAGTCAGATTTGACCACCAATAAAATCAAATGACTGTTTTTAATCACCTAGTTAGGCTAATGACAGTTTTTTAATTTTTATCATATTGTTTTAATTTTTATTAATTTTTTATATTTTTCTCAATTTATTATTATTATATTAATATTATTTTATATTAAAAATTTATTTTAATATTAATATTATTTATTTCATATTGAAAGGTTTTTAAGTCATTTCAATAAAAAAATGTGAATAAAATTTAAAAGATAGATTGGTATTTAGCTTTTTTTTAACTTTTAGATGAAAATTTGTCATTTAGGGAATCTTTAGCTGGGAATGAGTCTTTTGGCCATAATCAGTGGGTCATAGTGGGTACATTGTCCTAAATTTCTTTAGTTATATTTTTTGTATCTTGGAACCCTAAAATTAATTTATTTCGTACCATTTTACAAATGTAAGATGACCCATTACATGTGGGTATGTGCACTATATAATAAAAAATTTTGATGAATTTTTCTATGTTCACCATTTAGAGAATATAAAAAGAAGAAGACATTATGGATTGTTGAGTTCTGTTCATAAATGAGTGAAAAAAGCCAATACCTAAATTTTGTCAATTTAAATGTAAATAATATAATAAGTATAAACGTTGATATATCATTAAATAATTAAATACTATTTTATATTTAATTTATAAACCTAAACATAATATTTTTTTTAGTTTAAATGAAAAATAACGTGACTCAAAGTTAATTTTAATTCATCAAGTCAAAATTGAAAGAGCCTTGAATTTTGTTCTATTTATAAGCTTCAAGTTCAAAACTCGATGAAAGTTTGTAACTCATGTTTGTTACTCATATTTGTTGTTTAAATTCATAGCTTAAGCTCATGATTTATTAACAAAACGATGTCGTTTTATTTAATAATAAACAAAATAATATGATTTTGACAATTATTTGATATTACTTAAATTGAATCATAAATCAAACTTAAACCGATTCAAGTCATCTATTCAATTTGTGAGTTAGATTGAGTTAAACTCCTTACACTTCAAATTTTCACTCTGTTTCAAATATGAATTGACTTTTCAATTTCAGTTTGATTTGAATTCGATCTAAATAAATTTAAATCGAATTGAAAATTCAAACCTAAACTACCTCAATTTTGGACTCTACTGTCAGGGATTCTTATATAGCTTGTTAGCACATGTAAAGAGGTATTAAATTGTGTACCTAATAATCATTGAATGGGAATTTAATTTTTATTGAGTTTGTCTTTAAAGTTGCTTACCCACCATCATAATATTATAACTTCAAATATCATCTTCACTCATTATTTTTTTAATAATCGTTGAAATCATATCTTAATGGGAATTAAACTATGCATTATAATTCAATGACTGGTTTGAAAATATGATTCCTCGAAAACATGTCAATGTGCTAATTATTAATGTTTTCAGACTTGAATTGGGCATAATCATAGACTCGAGAACATGTTTTATAGATTTTTTTAGACTAAGATTAAACATTGATTTAATCGGTTGATAGTTGTGTAACAGAATGTCAACCGACGATTTTTCCTTCCTAGTGTGGTCAGTAGGCTAATTAATTTATGAACGTGTTGGGTGGGTTGTCAGCTTAAGAAGGATTTACTCGTCGGTATATATATATAATCGTAAAAATAAATAACACACGATTTATAACAAAGTCAATCTTATATATTAAATTTTTATTTCTAAGACGAACCCTATTAAATTTTTGTTCTTAAGAAAAATCCTAAAGCCACGAGTCTTCATAGGTTAAGCCCTAAACGCTTATGGGTTTAAGAGTGTTTCTCATGTCCCTTATTAGCTCATCAAGGAGCAGGGCCCCTTCCACTAACTACATAACAAAACCCTATTACGTCAGGCCTTATAAGTAAAGTGGTCACTAAGTCTAATATATATATATATATATATATATAAGAATTTATCTATGTATATGTCATTTGTTTGAGTGCAATAAGAAAGGTTAGAGGTGAATCTCGAATAAGTAAATTTTGAGTTGGAGCTCCAGTTCAATAACTTGTCTCGAAGCCCTATAGTAATATTTTCAAAATGTTTTATTAAACTTTTTAAATTTTTAAATTTTTTTATAAAACAAATCAAATTTTTAATATTTTTAATTGAACCAATACAATTAGAATTGTTTTTATTATTTTGTTATAGATGTGAGATGACTAGTTTTGTACTTTTAATAAAAACTAATGCAAGCTTGATTCAGTTGAAAATTCGATCTCTCTAACGAAAAGAAAAAGAAAAGTTAACAAATTGATGGGTCAATAGCATGTTCAATGTCAAACCCTAAGTTCGAGCAGAATCAAGTATGTCCATGTCTAAACATTGAATTGAATTGTCCATGCATGAATGGGCCCATGCATGAATGCATAAATTTATTGATATTAACTATAACGTCCATCCCCTCTTCTTCGTCTATATCCATGAGCATTAATTAATTCGCCATGCATAGCCACCTCTGTCGGCTTCCATGGCAACTCGTGTTTTCGTATCGATCACCTCGTGAACAAAAATGATGGAAAATTGAATTTATTAACAGAGCATTTATGGCAGCTCAATTCAAGTTTGACTGACTTATTTATCCCATAATATTATTCATCCCCTTACCTCGACTTTGACTCATTCCAATTCAACTCTCCAGCTCTTAAAAGATTTATATTTTTCTCCTTAAAATTTTTAAATCTTATTTGCTAACTTTGAATATATGGATAATTGATATTGTCTCAAGCTCAAATTGAGATTCTATCATCTCAAAGAACCCAATCTCAAGCTTGAGATATATATATATATATATATATATATATATATATATATATATATCAAATTAATTCAAATTAAATATAATTTGGGTTAGTTATACTTTTAACTAATATTATTTATATAGTCAATAATTTTTGGGTAACATTGGGTTTAAGGGTAGGCCAATTTTGTAGGTTTTCAATTAATATTGTTGTTCAGTAGGGATTAAAGTAATTAATTAAGTTAATTATTGTAAGGGTGCCCACGTATTAATTATGAGAGGCAATGTGATAACCGCTAGAAAATATGGTTAGGTTGGGTGGCTTTCGTGTTGGTGAGACAGGGAGAAATTAAATAGGCAAGTCATATTGGTATATATTAATAAATGCTACGTCAAACAAGTTTAATTTGAATTCAAATTAAACTTAAAATAGTTAGTTTATATTCAAAATCAATTCGTTTTAAATAGGTCAACAGGAATATTGAAGAATGAAAAGTCTAAAGAAAAAAAAAATTGTTAAAAAGAAAAAAAAAATCAATTCGTTGATTAGGATCCAACTCTAGATGCAAATGTCAATTTGTATCAATTTTAAAAAATGTAAAATTATTTTTCAATCTCTACTTTGACCCCTCTTATTTGCTAAACTCTTCTTTGTCACCCTTGAATTTAATTTCATATTCCCTTCCTCCTATGATTTTGAAACATTACACTTTACCCCTTCAATATTATTCTAGCTCGTAAAGGTGTCATAGGTCGGGTCGGACCTGGTTTTGTCGGACCCATAAGGCCTCGGACTGGGCTAGGCTAGGTTGAGGCCCGCAAATTCACCGTCCAAGTTCGGCCCCAAATTTTTTACGGTTTTGGGCATGCAAATTTTTTAAGTCGTACCTCCATTGGTCTTTGATGGATTGGTACGTGAAAAATAACTATCAGTCCACTAATTTAGTATATCATTTTAAAGATAACTATATATTATAATTTGTATTTTTTTATATTAAATTTAAAATTAAAAAATAATAAAGTCACTCTAACAACTAGGTTAGGCTGGACCATGGGTTCGGGCCTAACATTAAGACCCATGACCGGTCCCGCTAAGCAAGCGGGCCTCAAATAGAAATGGCTTAACAAAGGGCCAAACAAAAATAACTTGTGACATAATTTACTGAGTAGCCCCACTGAGTGGCCCGGCCCATTTATAATTATCTTTACTAAATAATGAAATCAAACTGCCTATAGGAATAAATTTACATGATATAAGAGGAAGAAGAAGACGGGGTTACTATTATAAGATAAGAACTCAATCATTAGATTGAAATAAAATAAAAACAAGATTATTAAATTAATATTGTACCGCAGGATCTAGAGTCAAGATCATGTGAAACCATGATTGAAATTAATTTCAAATCTGTAAACACCTATTAATCTCTTCAATTTAAATTGCATTCAGTTCGAACAATGGTCAAATTTTAAATTCTGATTCTAATTGGTTATGAATTTGTTGTAGCCTAAAAAAAAATAGAATCATTATAGAAGATTGGAGTAGAAAAGTAATTATCAAAGAAAATAAAAATATTAATCACTTTTTAATGGTTTGTTGTATTTGAACCTGCCTTATTTAAATTCAAATTGAATATTAAATTGAGTTTAAACTAGTTTAGTTTGGATCTAATCATATTTAAAATATGTGTCTCTAACATGGGTTGCATTGGGGTTCAGTTAAGAGTTAAATTAAGATGTTAAGAATGTGAGTTTATTCAAAACTAAACCCTAAATTCTATGGCCTCCATGTGAGTCATATCCCGAGTTCGCATGGCTTCTTCCATCATATATTTAAATACTACGATCCATATGATTGATTACCAGCATAACTGCCAGTGGTTTCTCGAAAATTATAAATTCCATTTATTTTTATAAACGAGTTAAATTCAAATTGATTTATAATAAATTTAAAATTAATATATTTTAAATTAAATCTAAGTCTCAATTACGTGATTTCGAATTGAATCTTATTTGAATTCTCATTCTATATCAAAGTCACTATTTTCGACTAACTTTTTACAAACCCACAAAAAAAAAACCTTGTTAATAAATCATGAGCATGTCGAGTTTAATTTAAAAAGTGAATCTATTTTTATAAACGAATTAAATTTAAATTTAATTAAATCAAATTTAAAAATTTGTTATAAAGTCGAACTCAATCCAACACTTATCGATCTTGAATTTAATATTGTTCGGACTTTCAACGTGTATCGAATCTTGCCTTGATTATATTATGATTTTAAAATAAGATTAAAATTATTATAACTTCTTTGATATGAATTCCTATCTCTCATAATTTGTACAACGGTATCAATACCAGTGTGTGTACTGTTGCCGGTTATTATAAAAATGGTTTCCTAATATGGTTGGGAAGGGATGAACGTGAATCTTCATGCAGACTCATGTGGGCATGGCGGAATTATAGGCATAAAACCGCAAATCTATTTTTTTTGGTAATTACCGCAAATCTATTTTATTTATCACTATATATATAAAAGCACATGACAACAAACCGAACAATTATTAAATTGTTCGAATTTGTTCAACCAAAATTAAAAATAATTCAATTTCAAAACTTGATTTGAATTTGTAATTTATATTTATGATTTGAATTTACAGTTTATTAATAAAGTAATAGTGTTTTATTCAATAACGGATAAAAACAATATAATTTAAATTAAATTACTAACAAATTTGAACGGAATCGAACTATTTATCCAATTAATGAGTTAAACCAAATCCAATTGTTTTTGACTCAAATTTATGTTAGTTTTAAAAATAAATTAACTCTTTCGATTTTAACTCAAATCAAGTTAAGTCTAAACAAATTTAAATAAAATTAATTTGATTCAATTCATTCAAACTTAAATCCAAATTCAAACCATTTGAAATAGAGAGTATTTGACAAACAACTTTTGGATACTGAAAACATTGAATAGGAAATGGAAGAAGATAGAAAAAGCTTGTAATTTGGAACAACAGTACAAGCACATGCTGAGGATCAATACCATTAATTAATTTAGTTTCTTCATCACTGTCCATATGATTGATTTTGGGAATCCCAGAGCCTCATGCACAAAATCTCTCAAAATTAATATATGCTGAGTTTGCTTCTGATTTATACATTCTGTAAACAGCTGCCTCAAATCATTCATATATAAAAAGATATATATTTTTATATTGATTAAAGGATGATATGATTCGAAGCGAATGAGTTTGGATAGTTGTTTGGCTTGAATTTTTCGACTTAGTTGGCATTTTCATACCGAAACTTGTTTCGTTGGTGACTTTTTTTTTATTTGTCTTCGACAAATTTTTTGGATTCGAATGATTTTTTTATTTTTAATGACGGCATTATTGGCTTTGATTTGATCAAAATCCAATTAAACATGAGTTTGAAATTTCTTGCTAATCTAAGCAACACATAACTTAATCAACTCCATACTCTGCCAACAACCAAAGAAAATTGAAATTAATTAATAATAAAGAAATCTCATCTTAAATTTACATAATTTATTTAAACTTTCTTAAAAGAAAAAGTCACACTGTCACATTAAGTAGATAATTACATATTAAAAAATATATATAAAATTTATAAAATCAATTTGAATTTAAAATAATTAACTCAAATTTTAAATTCACAAATGAATAAAAAAAATTATCAATGAGATGAGATCTGATATGATAATTTGAATTCAAATTATTCAATCCGAATAATAATATAAAATCGAGAAGGCTCGATCTCTAAGAATAAAACATTCATGAGCCCATTTTAGGAATTGAATGGTTAAAATTGGAATTTTTTAATGGAAATATAAGTTGAACAACCTAAGTTACAACTAGATAATTGATGGAAATCTCTGTCATTCGTCGTATCAAGACCCTTTCATCTTATCGCTTTTAGAAATTTTCTTCCACGTCCCTTTTCATTTACAAATCGTCCAGTAATAAAATAATATTATTTGATTGATTCTACCCATTTTAAAACCAAAATTGAATCATTCAGTCACAAATTTCGGTTGTGTCTCTCGCTGACCTGTTGAATTTTCAGTCCATACTTAACTACTATTCAGTTACTATTATTATTATTATTTCTTTCCTTATTTCCAAGTGGAAAAGACAACTTGAGCTTTAGATCCATCTCATCATCATGTGCGAAGAGAAGATTCTTTGATATAATCAGGGGTAGGGCTGAAGACTCGAATATAAACAATTTTTACAAACAGGAAGGAGGATAGGTCTATTTTGTTTCCTTCTTTTTCATCTTGTATATATTTTTAAAATATAATTTATGAAAATATCAATTACATTTTTTAATTATTTATTATAAAGATATTATTATACTAATTCTTAAGCGAAGGAGATTAGAATGACGTAGAGAAAAAAAGAAAATTATTCTACACAGATAAGGGATGTAGATTCTTCGTAATTTATGTTGTGGGAATAAAATGAAGTTACGAAGTGTCTCATCTTATAAGAATCAAGATAGAGATAATCATTTTTACCCTTATTATTCTCTTCCAATTGTCATTTCTATTTTAAACACTCTAAAGGAGTATAAAATTATAATTTGTATACGATCAAAAAAACTTTTTTATTGTCTTCCCAACATCAAATAACAATTTTTTATTATCTTCGAACCACTTCCATAAATTTAATCATAATGCAATAACTCTCCTAACATATCAAGATCATAATGATGTTTATCAAATCAAATAATTCAATGTTTTACTTAAAAACGTTACGTGTTTTTTTTTACTAAACTAATATCTTTATAATGGACATAAACTTTTGATTTTTTGGATGAACCATATTAAAAATCGTTTATAAACTAAATTTATATCGTGTAACAAAATTATTCTATTAATCAAAATATTGAAAAGAGTTGGTTAATTAAATTAATTAAATAATAATTGATTATTTGGGATTAAGAGCATCTTGAAAAATCAAAATTTGATCCATGTGAAACCACAGGACTGCACTGTGATGCTTGTGTTGTGCCATTTCTTCCTTGTCTAAAGCCACGCCAGATTAAATTGTCTGTTCCACCAATTTGTCCAAGTCAATCACATGACATGGAATAAAGGGCCCATCAAATTCATTAATTAATTCAATAATTAAACTTAATTTCTTGATTACTGACAAATCCTCAATTATACTCAATCCCATCTTAAAAAATTAGTTTTTATTTTTTTTATGAGAAAGTTGTGCTAGTGGGGCCTTTTAATTATCTAATTTTTATATAATAATCCAAGTATTAGGAGTACTCTCCCCCGACTTCTAATTTTGTGACACCTCAACCAACTCATAGGTTAATGTTGTTTATATGACCACGGCTATATATGCCAACAACGAACATTTATATACCTATAAAAAATGATATGTTAAATTAAATTTATTGAATTATATAACAATATATTATTATTAATTTATAATATAAATTTTAATTCAATATAAATTTATTTAAATTTAACTTATTTATAAAACTAATTTTAATTTTATTTTAAACTCAACACATTCAAGCTAAATTTAATTTCGAATTCAAGCATTTTATATAAATAAAAATCCAAAAAAAAATAAAACATTTTTCCAATGATTGAAAAATTACATAATTTTATTAAAAATTATTTTAAAAATCTTTTATTTTGACAAAATTTATTTCGAAGTAGATTTTTATTCAAAAATATTATATATTCAATTCAAATTCAAAAGGATTTTAAACTCAATTCTATAACACCCACTTTATTTGAGTACTATTTTACCCTTGTTTACCATTCAAAATCTAAACTTAAATTACGATTTTTTTTTTTTTTCGTTTTACTAGTTTTAATATAGATTTAATCGTTAAACTCGAGTTATATAAAATATTAAAAAAAATCATGGAAATTGCTTGATTATTTATTCTATTCCTTTTCTGCCCTCCTTTGGCGTCAGCTAAGGCACTTTTCTCAGCAGCCAAACAGTATCTTCAGAGATGATAATAGCACACAAAAATCGCGGTTATTACTAAGAACAAACAAAATAAAAAAACGAAGGCAAAATGTGCAAGAACTGATTTGCATTTTAATTTCTCCATTAATTGTTGCTGATTTTCAGTTCCCATACATCAACATTTCAAGCCGTACAAATTTTCTCAAAAGGACCGCCAAAAAAGGACATATTTACAAGGAAAATCCTTCAAAACGATCTCGTTTTGTCACTATATGTATGGAGTATATTTGTATGCAGATCTCCCTAAAAAAGGAAACAGAAAAATAAATAAAGAAAATAAAGATCTAGAAGAACTCATCGGAGAAAGAGGCGCCAATTAGATCCTGGAGGTCACGTGACTCTAGACCGAGACGGAGAGCTTCCATGACTCGTTCAAAGACGAGCAAGTGACACGGAATATGAAGAACTCCTTTTTGTTCGTAACCGTACTCCTGAGCTGACTTATTGAGGAGACCGATGAAGACCGGGTGGTTCAAGAGCTCAGCGCTCACGACGAAACGCTCCATCTCGTCGCCGACGTAGACCGGCACGTGACCTCCGGGGACAGGCTTGGAGTTGTCGGAGCGGCGCGCCGAGCATTTGGTGATAGCAGCAGCGGATAACGGTCGGCGAGGGCGGCGGGAGTCGGAGCCAAGGAGGATGTACTGAGAGGAGTCAGCGACGCGAGAGAGACGGCGGATGAGCTGCTTCATTTTGGAGGAAATTGCTGAGAAAAGTTAGGAAAGTGAGTTTTGAGGTGTTTGGTTGGCGAGAAAATCGCGAGAAAGCAAAGGGAAGTTGGCTAGACAAGTTTGGGAGATAAGAGTGAGTAGACAGGAATATATAAAGGGCGGAGGAGAGAGAGAGAGGTACAGGTAGGAGTACTTGACGGGTACAATTACTGAGAGAAAAGTAATTAAATTAAAGACTAATAAATTAATTGTTCCACTGTGAGGAGCCCGAGATCGGTTCCAATTTTAAGAGCTCAAAACCAAATCCGAACTGAGTTAAGTCGAGTTTGGTGTGCTCTTATAGGAAAGCCTGATTGAGCATGAATCGATGGACTAGCTCAAAGGATTTCTTATTAAAATGATGGATATTTTTGTCAAATTTGATCTAACTATATAAATTTGAGTTTAATTTAAATATAACTTAAAATCATAATCAAATTAAAATTTAATTTTTTTTAATTCAAATTAAACTTAAAATAATTTAAAAAAAGTTTAATTTTTTTAAATCGAATTAAATTCAAAACAGTTTATTATTTTTATTTCTATTTGAAGGTATCAAACTATTATTTTTTATTTTTGAAAAACTTAACTTTATTTTAACATTAAATGCAATAAAAAAAAAGGTAAAAAGAATTAAAATTCAGATCTCTCATCTAATTTTTAGTATTATAGTTGAAAATACGAAAAATATCATGAATTCATTTTAAAACATTTAAATGTTTATATTAAATTCAAATAAATATGATAGAAGTTTTTTATTAATAAGTTTTATTATTTTCTAGATTGTAAATCATTAAAATTCATCATATTGCACACCAAACGAAATGATTAATTTAATAATTTTTTCATAATTTACATAGTTTTATATTTTTTATTTTTAACATTATCGGTGGTATTTATATATATATTATTTAAATTAAATTCACTGTAACATACCGTTCTTATTTTTACTAATTTAGAAAAATAATTAGCAAATCTGGTTTAATTGACGTGGCATGTTGTTATTGGCTAGTACTCACAAAGGGATTGTACAAAATGAATAGAAGAAGAGAAACGGACAAATAAAAAAAAAAAAAACAAACACTTTTCAAAACTGCGATTACCCAAAGAGTCGGTTTTTCCGTAGCCCATTGCGGTACAAATCCGTGACTGGCTGACTCTGTATGCTACTTCCAAGTCCTTAACGCTTCTGTCTGTTACTGAATTTCGCTCACCCACTTGTCATTTTGGCTAAAAACAACTACAAAGGCTATGTCCAACCGAGTTGGCCATGACATTTTTGAGAAACACTTGAAAAACGTTGGAAAACGATAAGACTCAAATTTAAATTCGACTCTTTTGAATCAAATCAAGATCGAATTAATTTAATTTGGGTTCGAACCTCTTTCTATACGATTATATGGATTCCTTGGAGTTGGTGGTGTTTAAGGGATTTGCTTAGTTAACTAGAAGTCTTCCTTGGAGTCGGCGGACTTTTCGCAAAAGAAGGATAAAAAGGAAGTTACTTTGCATTGTTTAAAAGCTTTTTCCTTTTGGGGCGGGCATCTTTTAAGCCGCAACTAGTCGTTTTAATGAAGCCCACAACATGGTTTTTGGCAACAAATTTGGCATTTGCTTTCTATTTTTCGTGGAAAGTTTATTCTTTTTGCATCGTTTGGAACGTGCCCAAAAGTCTTAAACCTTGTTCTATAAACTTGGAAAAACCCCTACTGAATTTAATGTAATATCATGCTAATGTGTCTTTGATTATATTCTAACATTTCTTGAACTAGTTTTGCCAAAATGAATCGGATATCAAGACCCCTCCTAAAGGATTTTACAAAAAAAATGAAGGGATATTAATTAAAATATTTAATTTTTTAATATTAACAAATTATTTATACCAATATTTAAAGTAAAAAATTATTAAAATAATTGGGTATACTTAGAATATTGGCTAGAATCGTAAACCCAATTAAACTTTGAATAAAATTATTTTAATATTAAAAAAAATTGGATCTTTTAATTAATATTCCAAAAATGAATGCCATACAAGCTTTTACGTTTTACAAAAAAAGAATTGTAGCATAAGCAACTATTTTAGATGGTTAAGGGGGCTTGACTTACAGGCAAGTAAACAATAAACTTTGTGAAAGTCATTTTAAATCTGGATTTGTGGGTTCTCATTTTGCACTTTCTTCATCCTACTTTTATTTAATAAAGCACGACCGTATTTCCGTATAGTAGTTGGGTAGGACGATCGCCTTGAATTGTTTGTAATATTTATATTTATATGGAGAAAAATGTGTTATATCAAAAGGTATAGCTTATGAAAATCACTCATACGATTCATATATTTATCGAGTATAATTGTATTGTTGTATGTGTGATAACGTTTTAGATGGATCGATCGTTTTTATTATTTTAAAAGTCAATTTTATTTAACAAAAGAATTTTACGTGAAACTTATATATAATATTATTTTGAGAAATTAATTAAAATAAATAAAAAAATCGGTTGTTTGTATAATTTTTTACGAAAAACAAAATAAAATTTATACAAAATTTTACACTTGTTAAGTTAAACTTTGTTTACATTTTACATATAAAATTTTTTCTTAAAAAAACACAATAAATAGTGTTTGAAGATTCAATCGAAAATATTAAAAAATGTTACATTGAATTTTTTATTCAAGTAAGTATGATTTTATTATAACGTTTGCAATATCTATCAGTAACACAGTGTAACCCAACTATATAATTTATTATATTTTATATTTTAAGTGACATTAAATAAATATAGTTGTAAGTTGTTAAATAAAATTTATTTTTTGTTTGATTTATGTGTAATTTGTTATATGTTAGTTAGATTTGGTAGTAGTATGAGTTAATTCTGGAAATGATAGAGTATAAGCAATGAATGGGTAGGGTAAGTGGTACTTTAAGGATAAACATAAAGATAAGCGATTAACCAAGGGTAAATCAAGGATAAACCAGAGGTAAATAGTGGTGAGTAAGGTTGGATTTAAATCGAATATGTTCGGATTCGTTT